>PVLD010008043.1:0-55105 GCA_004027595.1 Dinomys branickii
TTTGTCAATATGTTTTTGTACTTTTATGTTTCTAAAATAAAAAAAAAAAAAAAAAGATGTCAGACAACAGATCAATGATATGTCAGATTCTAAAAATACCTGGAACTTATCCTCTCTATGGGAGGCCATCACTGGTTCCTCTTGGTGGAAATCTTTGTTAACTGTATTCATAATAAGCTTGTTGTTCTTATTATTTGGCCCATGCATACTTAATTGGCTCTTTGCCTTTGTCTCCTCCAGACTTAAAGCTATACACCTACCCAAGATGAAAACGCCTGGTGTCTATGGAGGGCCTTTAGATAGACCCTCTGGAGAGTATCTCTGACTGCCGATCAACAACTACGACCCCTTTCAGCCTGAAGAAGCCAGAGCGGTCATCGCCTGTTACTTCCTCACAGCAGTTCGGGTTACTTCTTCAGAGGGGGGAATGTTATAGGCAGCTGAGATAGATAGAAATACTATAGGCAGTCAGACAGGGCTGGGCCCTAGAAGGAGCCAACACAAAAGATAAGACGCCTGTGGGCCAGACCTTAAGACGGAAGACTAAACAAATGCATCCCCATACCTCCCTAGAGATGAACAGCAGGGACTGACCACCTTGAAGAGTCTTTGACCTGACCCTTATGGGAAAAGCCCCTGACCTAACCCTTACGGGAAAAGCCCCGCTCTGCATGCCTGCTTGTTATGGGACTCGCTTTCCCATTTGATCCCAGTCCACTCAGTCTTACCTGGACAATTATACCTGTAATCTTATTGGCAGACCATAGTTTTGTCCATTTCCCCTACCTTGGACCCACCGCACCTCATGGTTTTTCCCTATAAAGGTCCCTGACAAAGACAGAGTCGGGGGTAACCCACTCGGGCCCCCCTTCTGTCCCTCTCTTGGATAGAAGCTTTCTTTCTCTCAATATTCTATTCTGCTCTTAACCTCAACAAAACAAAACAAAACAAAACAGAACAAAAAAGCAAATCCACAATGACATATTATCCCACTCCAGTCTTATAATGAATTATTAATATGAGGGAAAAATAACAAATGCTAGTGGGGATGCGTAGGAAAGGGCATCCTGACAAACTGTTCATCAGAACTAAAGTTATTCTCCAGTGGCTAGGCTGGAGACTATTATACAGGCTGCTCAAAAAGCCAGCAAAAGAACCACGTGATTCAGCCTTACTGCTCAGTGCATGTATCAAAAGGAAACTACATCAGCATGCAAAAAGAATGCCAGAGCACGTAAGCTTGTTGCGGGACTGTCACAATATCCAAAGCATGGAATCAACCTAGATGCCCATTGGAAGACAAATGGATAAAACTTTCATGGCATATATACAAGATGAAATATCATTCAGTTGTATACAAATGATATTCTGATTAATGAAGCAGAGGACATTATGTTCAAAATTATGTGCATTCTCCCTAATATGTGAATGCTAAAAATGTCCATTAAATTGTGTAACAGTGATGGCTAGATACTAGACTGTTACGGAGGAGAGAGGATACTGGGAGTTTAGATAATAAGTACTTCTAGATGGATTGAAGTAAGTGTACAGAGATAGCCGTTGCTTTTGGATAACAGAATATTAATGCAAGTAGTTATATTAGGTTTAGTGAAAACATAGGGTGAAGTGTTGGATAAAACATTGCTACAATAAAAGACACATTACCACTCCTACCCCTGTAGTACTCCACCTTGTTTTGAAATACACTTATCCCATCACTCACGTCAGTTTCTGAAGCAGCTCTGGAAATCCTCTTTCAAGCATGTCTTTAGTTGTGCTGTTGTAGCTGTCTTGATTGCTGAATACACTCAAAATATTTACCTCTCAGAGCCATAGAGAGATTGTTCTACACGTAGTGAGTAAGGTTGATGCCTTTCTGTTGGGTGGCACTCAGCAGCAGTGTTCACCTTATTTTGGATCGCAGCTCTCGAGGGCGCTCATGAAACTGGACTTCCAGAACTACTTCAGAAGCTCGCAAGAATGAAAGGGTAAGTGTGCATGAGACAGGAGGAGCGTTTTCAGGGAGATTATTCCAACGCTATAATCCTTTATTTTAATTGAGATACTCACCAATATTTGGATAACCCCTTGTATTTTACACAGTGTATTTACCATTTTAGTGTTATCTCTTTTTATACCATATGTTTTCTCAGTTTCTTCAATGCTAAACATAATTGGTAAGTCATGTGGCTCCTGATGACCCTACTCTTACTCTTCTGTTACATATTAATATCTCAGTGTCATTTCTTTAATTCAAGTATTTGTATATTTAGGATGAGTGTTATTTTAATGATTTTATGAGCATACAAACCCAAGCATTCATTGTCACTTGAAAAAATTCTGTGACATGTAACCATTTTCTGCTTAAGTATTATTCAAACATTAGTGAATGCTATTTTAAGGTATATAACTTGAAGAAAGTGTTAACATAAGGAACTGAAAACAAATTTTGATTAAATGACCTTAACATAACAAAATTTTAAAAGTATGTTATTTATATATTTTGTAGAAATACACATTATTTGGGGGGTAGATTTCAATGGTAAAGCTAAATTACGTTTTTATTTTAAAAATTTAAAAAAACTAATAAAACAACAATGAAGACAAAATCCAAACAACCCAAAAGTAACAAAAATGCTACACGACCTCAGAACAAAATGATAGAAATTTACAATGGTTGCCGCATTATATACTATTATCTTCAATGAAGTTGCTCAGTCCACCAGAAATAAAAATGTAAACTTGATCAAAGACAGTAACAACTAAAATTTTAAAAAATGGAAATCATGCAGAGCTTGCTTAATTTTCATTTCTCCTACCATGCAAAATGGTAGAAGTTCAACAATGGTTCTTGTACTACATATTGATTTCAGACCAGTAATTCTGATTACCAAATCCAAGCATGCAAAATTCATCAAAAAAGGGATAATTTTAAGCATTGGCTGTTCCTCTCAATCAACCACAGGTAAAAGCAATACATATAGTCCAGCTCTCCTAATATACACACATAAATTTGTTTTTCATTAAAAAAACAAAAACATACATAAATAAAACAGCACAGAGAGCAATAACAACAGCACAGAATTTCAAAGCATGATGACAGGATATTAACAAGCACTGGTATATTATGTAATGTCATCTTCAAAATGGTTGCACATGTAACCATACACAGGCATGCAAGATTGATCAAACAATTACACATTAACAGTTCCTGTCAATTAACCAACAGATACTAGTGGTACAATTAACCTTGCTATCCTATATATATTTTCTCTCTTCCTTCTTTCTTTTTCCTCTCCCTTCCTTCACCCCAGTTGCTCCTTCCTATTTAAGCAGTTTCTTTTCCCTTTCACAATATCTGTTTTACCTTTCAGATTTTATTTACTTTTTCAGGTTTTTATAGTAGGGAGGAAATACAATGTTTGCACATGTGAATCTGATTCATTTCCCAATGAGTATGGCCTCCATTTGCATGTATTTACTTTAAAATTCTCTAGTGTATCTCTCTTTATATCTGAGTAATATTCCATCATATAAAAATATCACATCTTTTTTATCCATTCCTCAGTTGATGGACATTTGTATTGTTTCCAAGATTTAGCTATTACAAATTGCCCTACTATAAATATGAGTGTACATGTATCAATGTAGTATGATGTTTTCAGTTTTTTTGGGAAAATACCCAAGAGGGGAATAGCTGGGTTGAACTGGGACCTCTTATCCTAGTTTACTGAGGAATCTCCAGAATGACTTCCACAGCAGTTTCACTAGTCTACACTCCCACCAACAGTGGAGAAGTGTTCCTTTTTCTCCACAGCCCCTGCAGCATTTGTTATGGTTTTATTTCTTGATGGTAGTCATTCTTTCAGGAGCGAGATGGAATCTCATTGTTGTTTTAATTTGCATTTCTTGCATGACTAATGACATTGAACATTTTTTCATGTATTTATTTGCCATTTGTATTTCTTCATGTGGGAAGTGTGTGTTCATCTCAGATGCTCATTTCTGGATTGGGTCTTTGAATCTGGGGGGCTTGATATTTTTAAATTCTTTATATGTTCTAGACAGGAGTCCTTTATCGGGGGACAGTTGGCTAAAATTTTTTCCCAATTTGTGGATTTTCTTTGCACCCTTTTTTAAATTTCTTTTGGTGTGCAAAAATTTTTCAATAAGATGAGATCCCAGTTGTTGATTCTTTGCAGTATTTCCTGCACAGTTTGGTTTTTGCTCATGAACACTCTACCTACCCCTATGTCTTCAAACTTCCACCTGCTTTCTTTTCCATTATGTCTAGTGTTTCTGTTTTTTTTTTTTATTTTAAAAGTAAAACAATGACAACATATTAACAGACAGACATTTACAAAGTAGCACAAGAATAGCACAAGCAAAACTGAATTACAGACAAGGTGACAGGGAATTAACAATTGTTGTCTATTACATATTGATAACTTCAAAGTACATACTTGAGAAAACACATATAAACGTGAAGACTGAGCAAACAACTATCATTACCTGTTCCTTACACTAAAGCGACAGAAATCAATAGTACAACTATGTTAGCTATCCTGCATATACATACATACATAATTATCCCTTTCTTCCTTTTCTCTTTCCCCTCATCCCAGTTGCTCTTTATTTTTGAGAATTTTCCTTTAAATTAGGTCGAGAAGTCCCATTCAACCCAACAATTCCCCTTCTGGGTATTTTCCCAGAAGATCTGAATACATCTCATCACAGCGATATATGTGCACCCATGTTTATAGCAGTGCAATTTCTAATAGCTAAATCATGGAAGCAACCCAAATGTCCATCCACTGAGGATTGGATAAAAAAATTGTAGCACTTTTATATAATGGGATATTACTCAGCTATAAAGAAAGACAACCTTGAGGCTTTCATATGTAAATGGTCACAACTATGGACCCTAATCATAAGTGAAATAAATCAGATGTGTATGTGTAAGCAATGTATTGTATCACTAGTGTAAGAACCTGAAAGTATGAATATAAATTATGAGGTAGTGTTTCTGTTTTAATATTTAGATCTTTGAGCCATTTTCACCTTATTTTGGTTCATGGTGATAGGCTTGGGTCTAGTTTTAATCTTCGGCATTGCATTGTAGAAAGCCAGTTTTTCCAGAAGAATTTATTAAAGAGGCTATCTTTCTTCCAGTGAACATGTTTGGCCCCTTTGTAAAAAATAAGGACACTGAGTGTGTTTGAGGGTGTGTTTGCATCTTCAAGTCTGTTCCACTGATCTTTAGGTCTTTTTTTTTTTTTTTTTTTTGCCAGTGCCATAATGATTTTATCACAGTAGCCTTGTGGTATTATTTCAAAGCAGAGATTCTGATACCTCCTACCTTATCTTTGTTGCTCAGTGTTGCTTTTGCTATTCTGGATGTCTTCTGGCTCCAGATAAATTTTAGGAATATTTTCTGTAGGTTTGTGGGGTATACCAATGGTATTTTTAATGGAATTAAATTGAATATAAAAGTTCAATATAAAAATTTTGGGAGTAGGACCATTTTCACAGTGTTGGTTCTTCCTATCCATGAACAAGAAATATCTTTCCATTTTCTGAAATCCTTATTCAATCTCTTTTTTCAGAGTGGTGTGATTTTCACAGTATAGATATTTTACTTCTTTTGTTAGACTGATTCTGAAGTATTTCAGTTTTTTGGATACTATTGTGAAAAGTATGGTTTCCCTTAATTCTTTCTCAGTATGTTTGTCATTTGTGTATAGGAATTCTATTAATTTTTGAGTGTAAACTTTGTATCCAGCTGTGCAACTAAATTTTCTGATTAATTATAAGAGTCTTTTGGTTGAGTATTGGGGTTGTTCCAAGTACCATGTCATCTTGAAATAAAGATAATTTCACTTCTTCCTTTCCTATCTTTATTCATTTTATTTCTCTCTCTCTTTTCTAATTACTCTGGCTAGTGTGTCAAGAGCTATGATGAATAGGAATAGTGACAATAGACATACTTGTCTTGTTCCTGATTTTAAAGTGAAAGCTTTGAGTTTGGTCCATTTAAAATGATGTTAGCTCTTAGTTTGTCATAGGTGGCTTTTATCAGATTGAGGAAACGTCCATCTATGCCAATTCTCTGTAGGGGTTTATCATGAGTAAGTGTTGGACTTTATCAAAAGCTGTTCCTGCAACTATTGAGAAGATCATGTGATTCTTGTCTTTAATTCTGTTGATATGGTATATTACATTGACTGATTTGCATATATTGAACCATTCCCACATACCTAGGATGAATCCAACTTGGTCATGGTGTATTACCTTCTTGATGCTTTGCTGCATTCTATTTGCTAGTAATATAATGGGGATTTTTACTATATTCGTTAAGGAGATTGGCTATAGTTCTTTTTTTCTGTTAGTTTTTCTGGTTTGGATATTAGGACAATACTTACCTCCAGGAATGAGTTTGTGAGAATTGCTTCTGTTTCTGTTTCTTTAAAGAGTTTGAGTAGAATTGGTAATAAATCTTCTCTAAATTTCTTGTAGAATTCATCTAGGAATCCATCAGGACCTGGAGTTTGTAAGTTTTTATTATATTTTCAATTTTGTTGGCTGATACTGGGTTATTCAAGATTTTTGTATCTTCTTGATTCAGCTTTGGTAATTCATATATATCTAGGAATCTGTCCATTTTTTCTGCATTTTTCATCTGATGAGAGTAAAGGTTTTCCAAGTAGGTATTGATGATCTTCCGAATTTGTACAGGACCTTTAGTGATACAACCTCTTTCATTTTATCACATGGATTTGAGTTTTTTATTTTGCTTTTTTCACAAGATTGGCTAGGGATTCATCAAATTTATTTATTTTTTCAAAGAATAAACTCATTGGTTCAGAATTCTTTGTATTGTTTTCTTAGTTTCAGTTGTGTTAATTTCCACTCTGATCTTTATAATTTCCTCCCTTCTTCAGGCTTTAGGATTAACTTCCACTTCTTTTTCTAGAAGTTTGAAGTGTAACATGAGAGTGTTTATCTGTTTTCATTCTATTTTCCTGATGTGGAAATCCACTGCTATAAATTTCCCTCTGAAGATTGCTTTCATTTCATCCCATAGGTTCTGGTAGTTTGTATCTGCATTTTGTTTGATTATAAATAGTATTTAATTTCTACTTTAATTTCTTCTGTGACCCATTGGTTGTTCAGGAGGATGTTATTTAATCTCTATGTTTATGTGGCTTTGTGATTTCTTTTATCATTTATTTCCAGTTTCATTGCACTATGGTCCTTTAACGTGCATGGAGCAATTTCAGTTCCTTTGCATTTACTTAAGCATGTTCTATGTGCTAGCATATGACCTATTTTAGAGAATATCCCATGTACAGCTGAGAAGAATGTGTATTCTAATGTTTCTGGGTGGAATATTCTGTAAAGGTCTACTAAGTCTATTTGTTCACATATTTGGATTAGTTCTGTTATTTCTTTGCTGAGTTTTTGTCTAGTTGATCTATCACTTTGTGACAATTGTGTGTTAAAATCCCATTATAATTGTGTTATAACTTATTTGATTTTCCATGTCTGTTAAAATTTGCCTTTTATACTTGGGTGCTCCTACATTGGTGTGTGTGTGTGTGTGTGTGTGTGTGTGTGATTGTTATCTCTTCCTTTTGTAGTCTTAACTAGAATATCTCTTTTGATGATTGTTGGTTTGAAGTTCAACTTGTCTGAAAACACAATAGCTACTCCTGCTTTTTTCTGGGTTCCTGTCACGTGGAGTATTGTTTTCCATCCTTTGACTTTCATACTATGGATTTCCCTTTGAGCTAAATGCATTTCTTGTATGCAGAATATTGTTGGATTTTGCTTCTTGATCCAATCTGCCAGTATGTTTCTTTTGATTGCTGAATTGAAGCCATTTATATTATTGATTATTAATGATATGTGTTTACTTATCCTTGATATATTATTTTTCCGCTGTTGGTTCTGTACTTTCACCCTCTGTTTAACTGCTGACCTTGCTTGGTAGTTCTTTTCTCTTGTTGGTCTAGAGATTGTGATCATTTTTTCTCTGTGTAGAATATCTTTGCAGTACTCTTTGCAGGATTATTTTGGTGCTAATGAATGTCTTCAGTTGATATTTGTCATGGAAGTATCTTATTTCTCCATCAATTTTGAAAGATAGCTTTGCAGGGTACAGCAATCTGGGCTGGAACTTATTTTCTTTCAGGACCCGATATATTTCACTCCAAGCTCTTCTTGACCTGATTGTCTGTGTTGAAAAGTCCGCCATGATTATGATGGGCTTCCCTCTAGAGGTGATCTGTTTCTTTTCTCAAACACCTTTTAATATCCTGTTCTTTGGCTCAATTTCTGTCACTTTCATTATTATATGTCTGGGTGTAGGTTTATTTTGGTAATGGCTAATTGGAGTTCTATATGCCTCATTTAAGTGTATATAAGATTCTTTTTCCATGCTTGATAGATTTTCTGCTATTACTCCTGAAAAATGTCATTTTCTGTCATTCGTGTTGTCTCCTGCTCTTCCATTGACACCTATACACCTTGTATTGTTTTTCTTTGCCTCATCTTGCAGCTGTTCAACTGTTATTTTCTGCTCCTTTGTTAGTATTAAGAGATCTTTTCTTTCACAAGCACTAGCTGCAATACTATTTTTATGGTCAGAGAGTCTATTTGGTATCATTCAAGCA
This sequence comes from Dinomys branickii, assembly GCA_004027595.1. NCBI lineage: Eukaryota > Metazoa > Chordata > Mammalia > Rodentia > Dinomyidae > Dinomys > Dinomys branickii. The sequence continues at coordinate 8,676 of PVLD010008043.1, forward strand.
GTTCTTCCAGCTTTCAGTGGAATTTTTAATTTACTGAACATCCCTTTGAATCTGTTTCACGAATTCTAATTTTTTCTATTCTGTTCATTCAATGTTCCCATGATTTTTCTATACTCCTCTTTTTGTGTGTATGTCTTCCTTTGATATGCCCTGTAATTCTTTTGTTATAGTTATCACGTCTTTTTTTACCTGAGTCGTTACTTCTGATCTCATTTACTCTACAGTTTCATGTAGTTGGTTCTTTACTTCAGTTGCTACCATTTCAGAGATTTAAGGTGTGTGACTTCCTTGTTCTTCCATGTTGTTGTTTCCTGGACTTTTTCTGGTTGGGGTGTTTGGCTGAAATTGCATTTTGCTTCTTCTCTTTGTCATTTTCAAATCTCCCTAGGTTTCTGGGAATTCAGATTCATTTCTGAGATGGCCACAGAGGCAGAACCAGAGGTCCTGGGCCTCCAGACAGCTCACCTAGTCTTCCTGAATCTAAGACCCCTACCTCTGTGGCAACAGGGGTGTGGCTGCTGGAACTGGGACCCCAGGCAGATCACCGAGGTTTCCTGAGTGCAAGGATGCACCCATAGTGCCAACAGGGGTCCTTTAAAGGTAAATTATAATGCTTGTTTCATATTAATTTTGTGGTATCTTAAACATTCAAAAGAGGTAACATTAAAAAGAGACTGTGTGTATGTGTGTGTCAAGACATATATATGTGAATGTGTGTATATATATATATGTATATATGTGTGTGTGTGTGTGTGTGTGTGTGTGTGTGTGTATTTCCATTAACAGACAAATATAGTCACCTTATGTTGCTTATTTTTGTTTTCTTTTTTTGGTACTGGAAATTGAAGTCAAGACCTTCTGCTCGCCAGACAGGCACTTATGCCACTGAGCTATATCCTTGGCTTATATTTCAAGTAATATTCTTTTCTCTGATTGAGGTCTGAAATTTTCCTATTACCATAGTGCAACTGAATAATAAAAATGTTTGATAAAAATTTATGTAGTTATAAGAACAAATCTGAATAACATGTATACATATACAAGTGTGGTTTTCATGGATAGTTGAATGATAGTTGTACTAATTTAAATTGGTTATAAGACTACAATCTTCACAAAGGCTCTAACATAATTTCTTTAGCTTTTCTCTCTTTTACTCCTTAGCACTTTTTCCCATCATTGTACCTGAACTGGTACATTGTACCTTAACTTTACCTGAATGGTCGCATGGCTGGTTTCTCCAGCTGCCAGAATCATGACTACCAATTTTTTACTGCAGTTGCAGATGCAATAAACAAGACCCATTCTCCTTCTGATGACTGTCAACAAGCTAATGCCATATATCTTTTCCCATTGTGACCAAAGGCATTGTTGATTATGAAAAATATTTTCCTGTTTATATGCTAATATAATCCAAAAGTGTTGAGCAGTTCAATTTCCCTTTTACACTGTAATTCTTGAAAACAAAGAATCAGGGAAATAACTGTAAAAAAGTTTTTCATGTAGCAGCAGGAAAATTCTGGGAAAGTTCTAGTAAGATTCCAACAGGTCTCACCAATTGATACTACCTAATAGGACCAGTATTTATCAGATACTTTCATAAGGAATATGTCCCTATACTTGTATAAAATTCCTGCCTCTCGGAACACTAACTCATTATCTTAATTTGTCAACAGTTTTATTGATATATACTTTATTAAATACTCAAAAGTTTTTCTATATCAGGCTCTGCATTTTAACAACAGAAATTAACACAATTGCTATCAGGAATACTCACTGGAAGAAGACCTTCAGAAAAAATATTTTGCAACTTACTAATATAAACATCAAACTGCTGTTAGAATCATGGCTGGCAAGAAGTAAGCAGTAATAAATCATTGGCATGATTCTAGGAAATATGAATTAATTCTGTAAGTAGTGGTTAATTGGCACAAAGCAAAAGTAAAGGGGGAAAGAAAATAAAATAGGATTTTATCTTTTACAGCTAGAAGGAGCACTTATGAAAATATGACCAAGAATTCAATCATAAGTGTGAAGTTTCATAAGTGTTTAAGTGACATACCTTCCAAGGTGTAGACGCCAAAATCAGGATTGAGTAGAAAAGAAGTGGGAACATGCAGCTCCCTGTCATAAAACTGTAAACCTAGGAAATGTTAACACACATCTGCACATATTTAAGACCACTGCTAATTAAGGAAAATAAAAATTTTCTCATACAGCAGATCCTTTTTAATACAATACCTATCTGTATTTAGAGTTGTACTTGTCTCCCTTCATTGTCATTAGGGTTAAGCTTGAGCACAGCCCAATTGGGAAAATAAAGTCCTTGTTCTGGATGGGAGTGGCCAGTAAAGGACCATGTACTGGTTGGTACTTCATGTCAAGGTGAGAATTTAGAAGTTTAGAAGCTTAACTCAGTGACTCAGAAGGGGCCAGGGTTCTCACTTTGTAAACATCATGAGGTTGTGCAAAATGAAGTCAGGGAGATGGTGTGGGTAGAGAGCCAGTATACAATATAAGAAAGGAAAGGAGACGTGCTTCCCCACTTTGCTTTTATAGGTTTTGATGTCTTCTGCTGCGTTGAAATGTTGCTCCTGTGCCGTGCCACTCTGCTTCGGATCCAGGTGATTATGGACTGAAATCTCCACAAACTGTGAGATAAACTTTTACTTCCTTAATTTTTGGTGTCAGGTATTTTGTCTCAGAAATGAGAGAAAAGTAACCAAGACAGGGCCAAACCTTGAGTTTAATGAGTCTGGGCAGAGCAGATTTATGCATGGATCTTGTGGGCATGAATAGCATTGGGGTTTTGTGGGTGCAAGGGAAGAGTCCAAGGAGGGCTTCTTCACTGACCAAACATTCTCCGTCCGTCTTAGCATTTATACACATTGGTCACACTGATGGCATCTTTTTTTTTTTTTTTTTTTTTGTCTTTTTGAGACAGGGTCTCACTATGCAGTTCAGGCTGGACTTGAGCTCACTTTGTAGCCCAGGTTGGCCTCAAACTCACAATGATCCTCCTGCTTCAGCCTCCCAAGTGCTGAGCTTACAGGCATGTGCCACCACACCCAGCTATACTGACTGTAAATTGACAGCATTTTTGACCTCAAAGGTCAAAGTAACTAAGAGCTACAGTCTCTATGTGTAAAAATATCTACTTTATTTTATCTCTTTTCGCATTGCAACCCAAAAAAAGATACATAGTCTGAACTTTTCCCTGGCACTTTTCTACAAGATGCACAAATCAGCATGGTGCATTTGGCCATCCTGCCACACCTCTGTCAGAAGTTTTGCTGATTGGAATTTGCTGTGGTGATTGATGAAGACTCTGCCTTCCTGCTGTTTCTGCACTTTTGAGAGATCACACAGATCTTGAGCCCACTGCCCATAGCAGCAAACTCTAAGTTATATGTTCCCTCACCTCTCTTTTTCCTTGTTGTTCTCTTTTCACTCCAAGTTGAAAACTTTCCAGGATGATTTCTCAAACATACTACTATGCAATTTTCAAACACATTCTCAATTCCACCTTCATTTGTGAGGAGAAGAAAGAAAATCTGAAGAAGTGACAAAAAATGAGATCCCAAAAGACAGGTGTAAAATATAATTAGAAAGGTAAACATTTCTGTAAATCACAAAACAGTACTGATATCAATTTCCTGGAATTTGGAGGATGTGGTGGATTGACACCTGTGGTCAACTTGTAACAGTTGAACTGAACTAGTGCAGTTCTGGGTATGGAAGGTGCACTTGAGGACTATTACCAGCAGCATAAGAGGCAGAAATGAAGAAGAACAGAAGCTGTAGGGAGCTGTTGGAAGCTGTTAGGAGCTGTTGGTTCTCTTTGAGGATCTTGTCATGCTGGATTTCCTCATATGAATGTGGCTGTTCTTGTTGTCAAAAGAACTCAACCTTATTGTCACAGAGAATGGCTGTGGTTCACTGGAGAAGGTCTGGTCCTCACTTTGAGCATCAGTTCCTGGCTCCAGAAGGAAAGATGGTGCATTTCTCAGTTTCCTGGAGAAGCTTTTGCTTTGGCTTTCTTGGTGGGAACTCGGATATTCTCATCATTAGAGGATCTAGGGACCTCACTGTCACAGAGGATGCCTGTGGTATTTTTCAGGGGAGCTCTGATTCTTACTTTGAGCACTGCTTCCTGGCTCCAGTGCAGTACCCTAAGCCTGTTAGCACAGATTGTTCATTTTGCTGGCAAGATTTTCTAGCTTCCACAACTGACCTTTAGACATCCCTAGTACAGTTTCTTGAAACAGGTTTGCATGAGACATTGATGTGGGCTCTTGGCCTCCAGTTGGACAAGTGGGAGACAATGTTATTGGCTCTCAATATTCAGCTGGACTCATGCAGGACATGCTGTGGGATCCAGACCCTTGGCTGGATTCTTTTTGACAGTGTGTGGTACAGATTTTCTGCATTCTCTCTGTATATGACTCTTGGGTGACTCGTAAAATAATCCTAAAAATTAAGTGTCTTGTATTGTATTGTTTCCCCTTGTAAATCCATTCACTACAACAGAAGATTTCTTCAACAAAGAAATTAGCTGGCAATATTTTAATTTATGTCTCCCTGAAAGTAAAACTAAAGATTTCTCTTTCAAAGAATTATAATGAAAATGACTTTTATTGCAAAGATCTGCTAGCATAATTTGCTTACTATTTTCTAATATTACTATATTTTGTACATTGCTTATATGATAATAGTACATGAAAACATTGTAAGAATCACATTTTTACTATGATTAATACAAACAAGCAGAAATATATTTGTCACATTAAAGAACATAATAACAAAATTTAAAAATACAGACATAGACAAATATGGTTAGGTATATACAGAGGTAACAAGTATGATATAATTTCCAAAATACAGTGTACAGTCAATAAAAAAAAAAAATAATACCAATTAATTTGGTTGGCCTTTGATTCTACAGTACTATGTTTGAAATTAAGATGTAAGCATTATGCAAACTATTACACTGAAACTACTCATGAAATTTTATTATGGACCCTTACCATTGGAAGCTCACTGAGCCTAATGCACAGAAACTGAGTCATGCACAGAGTGTATAACAGGGAAAAAGAGATAGTAATAACTTTAATTTTTAAAAATTCTGTAATGAATTTGTTCCTTCTGACCTAAAATAGATAATGGACTTTGTATAAGAAATCTATAAGTTAAAAGCAGATAATCATTTACTCAATGTGTGATATAAAATACTAAGTGGAATTTTAACTTTTTTATTGCTTATATTGTGCTCTTTGTATCAATTACTTCAAGAAACCAGGATAGCAAAGTCTTTATGCTAAATATTATTATCAATTTTCATATAGAATAAATCCACTAAGTACTATAGATTCAGTAAAATCAGGACAAGTAAGAAACAGAGATGGATTATTCTTGTCATGCTGTTTACTTGCTATTGCTTTCCTAAATTTGTTATCTGTGTAATTGCTTGTTCTGCTTAAGTGCTCCTTTCTGTTGTTGTTCTTGAGATTGTGGTCTCTTTTTTCTCTGTCTAGAATATCTTTCAGTAATTTTTGTAATGTTAGTTTGGCATTAATGAAGTTCTTCAGTTGTACTTTGTTGTGGAAATACTTTATTTCTCCACTGAATTTGAAGGATAGTTTTGCAGGATACATCAGTCTGGGTTGGAAGCTGTAATACCCTGCTCCAAACTCTTCTTGATTTCATGGTTTCTTTTGAGAAGTCTGCTGTGATTCTGATGGCCTTTACTTTATAGGTGACATATATTTTTTTTTCTCTAGCAGCTTTCAATATTGTGTTCTTTTGCTGGATATCTGGGATCTTGACTATTGTATGTCTGGGTTATTTGCATTGTGGCTCATTGGAGTTCTATGTTCCTCACTGCATACCAGTATCTTTTATCATGCTTGGGAAATTTTCCCTTATTTCTGCAAATATTATTTCTGTGTCATTTGTGTTTCCTCCTGCTGTTTCACTTATTCCTACTACTCAGGCATTATTTCAACATATAACAGTTAAAATCATTATTGTAAATGGCCTCAATTAATCAATCAAAAGAATCAGACTGGCAGAGTTGATTAAGAGACAAATATCCCACAATATGCTGCATACAGGAAGCACAATTTACTCAAAAAGAAATCCACAAAGTGAAAGGCAAAGGACGGAAAACAACTCTCCATGCTGCGGGCTCCCAGTAAAAAGCAGGCAGAGCTGTTATGTTTGCAGACAATGTAAACTTCACGCGAAAAGAAATAAAAAGAATCAAAGAAGGCCACTGCCTGCTAGTTAGGGGAAAGCTGCAAAAGGAACAGATAACAATCCTAAACATGTATGCACCAAATACTGGAGCACCAAATTATTTAAGGCAAATATTAGTGGACATAAAAAAACAAATAATCAATAACAGTGTTGTAAACACCCCTTTGATGGAAAAAGACAGGTCAACTGGATTAAAACTCAGCAAAGATATAACAGACCAGAACCCCGAAATGTGTGAACAAATGGACTTAGTAGATATTTACAGAGTGTTCCACCCCACAACACCAGAATACGTATTTTTCTCAGCTGCACATGGGACTTTCTCTAAAATAGACCACATTCTAGCCCATAGAGCATACCTATCTAAATGCAAAAGAATTAAAATTATCCTATGCATATTATCTGGCCATAGTGCAATAAAATTGGAAATTAATGACAAAGGGAATTCCAAAAACTCCATGAACACTTGAAAATTAGACAACCTTCTGAATAACTAATGAGTCACAGAAGAAATTAAAGAAGAAATTAAACATCACCTACACACAAACAAAAATGCAAATACAACTTACAGGAATCTGTGGGATGCAATGAAAGCAGTCCTCAGAGGGAAATTTACAGCAATGAACTCACACATAAAGAAAACAGAGAGAAAATAAATAGCCTAATGCTGCACCTCAAACTTTTAGAAAAAGAACAAGTCAAGCCCAAAGCCCAAAGGAGGGAGGAGATTATAAAGCTTACGGAAGAAATTAATGCAATCGAGACAAAGAAAACTCTACAAAAACTAAGTGAATCAAAGAGTTTGCTCTTTGAAAGAATAAATAAAATTGATAAACCCCTAGCCAACCTTATCAAAAAATAAAGGAAATAACTCAAATTCATGCAATAAGGAATGAAAAGGATGAAATCACTGCAGATCCAACTGAAATTCAAAAGGTCATTAATACCTACTTTGACAATCTTTACTCCCATAGGATAGAAAACTCAGAAGGAATGGACAGATTCCTAGAAATGTACGAATTACCAGAGTTGAAACAGGAAGGTATAAATATCCTGAACAATCCAATATCAATTAATGAGATTGAAAATGTCATTAAAAACTTACTGACAAAGCAAAGCCCAGGCCCTGATTGATTCACAGCAGAATTTTATATAACATTCAGTGAAGATTTAATGCCAAAACTCCATAAACTCTCCAATGAAATTGAAAGGGAAGCAATTCTCCCTAACTCATTTTTGGAGGCAAGTATTATACTGATACCAAAACCAGAGAAGGGCTCAACCAAGAAAGAGAACTACAGGCCAATTTCCCTAAGGTACATAGATGCAAAGATACTCAATAAAATACTAGCAAATAGAATGCAGTGAATCATAAGGAAAATTATACAACATGACCAAGTTGGATTCACTCCAGGAATGCAGGGATGGTTCAATGTTCGCAAATCAATTAATGTAATACACCATATCAATAGAGCCAAAGACAAAAATCACATGATCATCTCAACAGATGCGGAAAAAGCTTTTGATAAAGTCCAACATGCATTCATGTCAAAAACCCTAGAAAAAATAGGAATAGATGGTCTTTACCTCCATCTGTTCAAAGCTGTCTATGACAAACCAACAGGCAACATCATACTAAATGGACAAAACTGAAAGCTTTCACTTTAAAGTCAGGAACAAGACAAGGATGTCTACTGTCAACACTGCTATTCAACACAGTTCTGGAAGCATTAGCCAGAGCAATTAGACAAGAGACAGAAATAAAAGAAATAAGGATGGGAAAGGAAGAAGTAAAACTATCACTATTTGCAGATGACATAATACTTTACATGGAAGACCACAAAAACTCCACAAGAAGACTCCTGAAATTAATTGAAAAATTCAGCAGTGTAGCTGGATACAAAGTCAACACCAAAAAAATCAATAGGATTCCTATACACAAACAACAAACAGACTGAGAGAGAAATTAAGGAAATCATACCTTCTACAATAGCAGCCAAGAAATTTCAATTTAGGAATCAATCTAACAAAAGAAGTAAATGATCTGTTCAGTGAAAACTACAGTACTCTGAAAAAAGAGATTGAAAAGGATTTCAATAAGTGGAAAAACATTCCCTGTTCATGGTTAGGGAGAACCAACATTGTGAAAATGGACATACTACCAAAATTGTTGCACAGATTCAATGCAATTCCCATTAAACTACTATTAGCATACTTCACAGATCTAGAGAAAACATTTCTTAAATTCATCTGGAACCAGAAAAGACTCAGAATAGCAAAAGAAATCCTGGGCAACAAGGACAAGCCAGGTCAAATCACAATCCCTGACTTGAATTTATACTGCAAAGCTACTGTAATAAAATCAACATGGTACTGGCTAAAAAACCTGAGGATCAGTGGAACAGACAGGAAGATGCAGCCACAACCACAAACACACTCAGCCACCTACTGTTCAGTAAAGGGGCCAATCAAGCTCACTGGAAGAAAGATAGTCTCTTTAATAAATGGTGCTGGAAAAATTGGCCTGCCTCTTGCTTAAGACTGAAAATAGACCCAAGTCTATCACCCTGCACCAAACTCAAGTCAAAATGGATCACAGATCTCAGTATTAAAACAGAAACACTAAATCTGTTGGAAGAGAAGGTAGGTAAAAATCTTGAAGACGTAGGAGTAGGTAGAGAGCTCATGAACAAAAATGAAACTGCAAGGGAAACACTTCAAAGAATCAAAAACTGGGACCTTATCTTACTGAAAAGCTTTTGCACATCTGAAGAAATCTCCAGTAGAGTAAAAAGAAAACCGACAAACTGGGACAAATCCTAACTGGCTGTCCCTTGGACAAAGGTATTCTATCTAGAACATATAAAGACTTAAAAATTATCGACCTCTGAATTGCCTAAAACAGAAAATGTGATATATAAAACGATATACAATGCAGTAGAGCATCTTAGAAAAACTGTTTGTAAGGGGAAAATGCTTTGTTAGAAAAAATTTTCATTTTGTATAATTTTTGGTGGACTAGAATAAATTTTTAGATTTTGTTCGGGATGTTAATTCTGTTAGTTCAGTGAAGAGTAGAGTTTAAGTTGTTCAATATAAAATTAAGAGACTAATTATATATCCAGCACTGCTGTGTGAATGAGAGATGACTGTCTTCTAGATTCCCATGGCAAAGGTGGAATAGGAAAGATTATAGTTTTTGAAGGAGATGTTAGCAGAATTTGTTTATGCATTTCATATTAAACATGAGGCATAAGCTCCTGCCTAGCAAGCACATGGTCCTGAGTTCAATGAATCTATATGTTATTGTATTCAAAAATGTATTTTTAAAAATGTATTTAAAAATAAAAGACAAAACATACTAACAAACAGACACTCATTTACAAAACAGTATAAAATAATACAAACAATACAGGGTTACAGAAAGGTGGTAGATTAACAATAGTTGTTGTATTACATATTGATATCATCAAAGTTGTTTCTCAGGAAAACAGAGACATGCATATTTGTCAAACAAGTAATCATTAACTATTCCTTTCAGCAAAGCAACAGAAGACAGCAGTACAACTATTAGCTTTCCTGTATATACATACATACATAATTTCTCCTTCTTTCCCTTCTCGTTTCCCACTCCCCAGTTGCCCTTTACTTTTGAGCATTTTCCATTCATTTCACAACGTCTATTATACCTCCAAGTTTTTATTCACACTTTCAAGCTTTTACACTAATGAAACAATAAATTGCTTACACATGCAGGTCTGATTTATTTCACTTATGAGTATGGTCTCTAATTGTGACCACTTACTTTTAGAAGGCTGGAGTTTATCTTTCCTTATAGCTGAGTAATATGCCATTATATAAAATTACCATAATTTTTTAAATCCAATCCTCAGTGGATAGACATTTGGGTTGCTTCCACAACTTAACAATCACAAATTGTGTCACTATGAACATGGGTGCACATATATGGCTGTGATATGATGTTTTCAGATATTCTGGGAAAATACCCAGAAGGGGAATAGCTGGGTTGAATGGGACCTCGCAACATAATTTGCTGAGGAATCTCCAAACAGATTTCCACAGTGGTTTCACCATTCTACACTCCCATCAGCAGTGGAGAAGAGTTCCTATTTCTCCACAGATTTGCCAGCATTTGTTATTGATTGATTTCTTAATGATAGCCATTCTTACTGGGATGAGATAAAATCCCATCATTGTTTTAATTTGCATTTTTTGAATGACTAGTGGTGTTGAACATTTTCTCATTTATTTATTTACCAGTTGTATTTCTTTATCTGAGAAGTGTGTATTCATCTCAGTTGCCCATTTCTGGATTGGGTCTTTGAAATTGGAGGAGCTTATGTTTTTTAATTCTTTATATGTTCTCCATAGAAGAGTTTTTTCCAAGGACAGTCAGCTAAATTTCTTTGCTGACTTTTTGTCCAGTTGATCTGCCTCTTTGGGTCAAAGTGGTGTTTACATCCCCTATTACAATAGTGTTATCAGTTAAATGTGTTTTCATGCCTGTTAAGATTTGTCTTATGTAGCTTGGTGATCCAATATTTGGTGCATACATGTTTAGGATTGTTATTGCATCCTCTTCCAGTTTTCCCCTAACCAGTATGTAGTGACCTTTATCTCTTTTGATTGTTCTAGGTTTGAAGTTTACATTGTCTGCAAACATAATAAGCACTCCTGCTTTTTTCTGAGTTCCTGTTGCATGGAGGATTATTTTACATCCTTTGACTTTCAGTCTATGGATTTCCTTTTGAGTAAAATGTGTTTCCGCTATACTGCATATTGCTGGATTTTATTTCTTGATTCACTCTGCCAGTCTGTTTCTTTTAACTGGTAAGTTGAAGCTATTTACATTTATGGTCATAGACTTATCATCATGTCATTTATTTGCTGTTGCTTTCCTACTTTTTCTACCCGTTTAATTGCTTGCTTTTCTTGAGGCTTCCTTTCTATTGTTCTTAAAATTGTGGTCATTTTTTTCTCTCTCTAGAATGTCTTTTAGTACTTTTTTCAGTGTTGGTTTGGTACTCATGAAGTTCTTCACTTGTTCTTAGTTGTGGAAATATTTTATTTCTCCATTGAATTTGAAGGCTAGTTTGGCAGAGTATCACTCTTGGGTGGTAGCTGTTTTATCTCAGGATCTGTAATACTTTGCTCCAAGCTCTTCTCAGTTTGATAGTTTGTGTTGAGAAGTCTTCTGTGATTCTGATCAGCTTTCCTTTATAGGTAATCTGTTTCTTTTCTTTAGCAGCTTTTAATAGTTTGCTGTTTTGTTGCAGATCTGGGGTCTTGACTATTGTATGACTGTGTGTAGTTTTATTTTTGCTATGGTTGGAATGCTATATGCCTCATTTACCTGTGTCAGGTTCTGTTCCCATGCTTGGGAAACTTTGTCCTATTATTTCTGTAAATATTCCTTTTGTGTCACTTGTGTCATCTCCTCCTGCTTCATTGACTCCCATTAGTCATATTTTATTCCTCTTTGCCTCTTCTTGCAGCTGTTGAATTGATTTTCCCTGGTTCCTTGTTGATTTTAAGAGATCTTTCCTTTCATGATCTGTAGCTGCCATGCTGTCTTCAAAATCGGAAATTTTACCTTTGGTTTCATTCAAGTGGTTTTGGGAGCTTTCAGTGAAAACTTTGATTTCCTGGATTTCTCTTTGAGTCTGGTTCATGTGTTCTAATTCATTTCTATATTTTTCATTTAACATTTCCATCCACTGCCTATGTTCTTCTATTTTTTATGTGTTTCTTCTTGAGATGTGCTGAGCATTTATTTCATTATTATTATCATGTCATCTCTTGTCTGAGAGATTATCTCTGATCTGATGTCTTCTATGGTCTGTTGGAGTTGTTTCTTTACTTGCATTGCAATCATTTCAGCAATTTCAGGTGTGTGTTTACCAAGTTCTCCTATGTCAATGTTTACAGGACTTGTTTGGAGTGGGGTGGAATTCTGAGATTGTGTTTTAGTCGTTTGTCATGTCATGTTTCATACCAGATGCAGAAATCTCAGTCTTTCTCTTCCTTAGCAGCCCAGCAAAGGCTGCTAGTTTCCCTAGTTTTCCGGTGGCCAGGCTTGCCTCTTAGTGTCTGCTGAGATGCGCTGCTTAGTCTGGGGTTTTCCAGAAGATGGTGAAGTGTATCTAGTTCTCCCAGGTCTCAGAAACAGACTGTGATGTCATCTGATGGCAGGCCATCTGATCCAGCCATCCCTCACAGTTCAGGGCACATGTATGACCCAGAATCAGTTGCATTGGTGGCACAATCCTGGACCAGTGATCTTGCGTTCCTAGGCAATTCAGGGTTCAGGCAAAATCCAGACATGGACTGCAGCATCAGCAGTTTGTGGACCACCTCATTCTGTGTCTCCAGTCAGTTCAGGACACGCACAGGTGCCAGATGTGGGCCACACCAACAAAGATCACAGAATGCCTGTGTCTGTGACCTCCAGAAAGTCAGGGCACAAGTAAATTCTCGACCCCAACCATGGTGCCAGTAGCTTGTGGAGCGCCAGCTCCAGTACCTCACTTGATGCTGGGCACATGTAGGGAGGGCCCGCACAGGAAGCCCTGTGAGAGTATTTCATAGACCTTCTAAGTGAGGATCTTCTGTCTGCACTGGGAGCACAGAGGCAAAAATGTATGTTCATATACACACGTAACCATGTTGATCACTTATTTCAATGCAAAGTGTGATACTGAAGCTGGTGCTGCTTAAATCTTATCAATGGAGGTTCACCCTGCAGGAGACCATCTCTGTCTGTGAAAGTCCTGGTTTCTCTTGATGCTTGATTAATGTGTTTTTTGCATTTATTTACATTAACTTTTCTTTTTCATGGAGTAAAATGTTACTATTAAAATCAGAGCTTTTCTGAGCCTGATGGATTCTTCTAATGAACATTAAAGCCTGAAGATGGTCTTACAGAATTCCTAAAACAACAGTAAGAAAATGTCATTTTTTTCACATTTAGACATGTGCAAACCTATGTTGTCATCTACACTACTTTAATGTACCAGCAAAGACAGTTGACAAATATTTGTTTATGCTTATATTTCATATCTTTTCATGATAAACCAGAATTGCCTTCATCTCAAAGAATTAAACTATTTCTTGTGTTTCTGGGAACAAAGTGAGTTACAGCCCAGAATATGCAAATGAATTGTCCTTAGTTGCTTTTCTCTCACTGCTGAGACAAAATATCCAACACCCAAAGTTAAATGAGCAAAGGTAGATCAGCACTTCAGTCCTAAACAGCTGGGTCTAAGGTAGGGTGACATGTCAGAGGGGGATCCCAGAGAAGAAACTTCATGGTGGGCAGAAGACAGTCAAATCAACAAGGAGGAGCCAGTTTATGTTGGCCAGATGGTGGCAAGGCAATGAGAGACTTTAATAGCATCTTTCTGCCCCTTTAAATTTATCCAGACCAGCAGGATTAGTGTGATACTAAACCAATCTTTGGACCAATTTAGTAATCACACACACCCTTAATTCCAGCTTTGCATCATGAATCCATCACACACTCTGGATCCAGCCACCACTGCAAAAGCCCATCTATAACGACATGAGGCTTTGGGGCAACACCTCAACACAAACCAGAATATGGGTTAATTACAAGATGGCTGAACAACCATGAGGTTTCAGAATGGTTAACATTTTATCAAGAAGAATGCTCAGATTGGAAATTTAGAGAAATTGGTCTTTTCTCTCACCTTGGGAGAGATTTATGTAAAAAACAGTAAGAGTAAAGGCCCAGGATAGCTGCCCATTCTCCTTGCAAGATGATTTCCTCCCAAGGGAATATATGAATGCTGTGGAAAACTAATTAGCAAAGTGAAATTATAAAGATGAACCTACTTGGAAAGGTGTTAAAGAAGAGATGTGTAAAACATGTCCACAACAGAAAAGAGTCATTAATTCTGTTTATATCAAAGTATGTACACAAATGATAACACATTTGTTAAAACCGTATATACTCTAAATTTCATATTAGACAATCTGAACTCTACTCTCCACTGAGCAAAGAGAATTAACATCCTGAAAAAAATCTAAAGACTTATCCTAGTCCAACCAAAATTGTATAAGACAAAATTTTTTCTAACTCAGCTTTTTTTTGTTCATATCACTGTTCTCCTAAGATACTCTGCTTCGTTAGATATTATTTTATATATCACATTTTCTGTCTTAGGTAGCTCAGCTGCCATAACTAAAGGTTAATATGTCAAAGGTTAACATATGTAGGTGGTTTTGTGCGTGTGTGTGTGTGTATGCAGTGATGATGTGATTATAATATTGCCTCAAATGTGGAGTATTATTAATGCAATCCTCTACCATCTGGTATAAAAAGGACAGTTTTTCTCCTCCAAAAATATTAAATCATTTGCTAATGTTAAACAGCAATTTACATATTTAGATTATACTTTGGGCTATTACAATTCTGTATCTCTATACCCATTTGAGAATTGGAAGCTTTTAAAAATAAAATGACATTTTTAAAGATAAAAATGAAACATTTTTATACTTTCCAAAGTCCTTTCAGGTATTTGAATATTCTAAATATATACTTAGTATCTCATTTGAATTTCTGATTGTTTATTAATATTAGTAGGTGTGTAAATGCTGATTCAGTAAGTTAATATTTATTTTTCAGCATATAAGCCTTCCCTTAAAAATTAAAATATGCAAGTCTAAAGGAAATCTCTATGTATTTTTAAATCATAGGCAATTATCATTTATATCAGTTAATCGTCTTACAGATGATGACTCAGTTTTCAAATTTTTCTAAATTTTGATTTGAATTAATAAGTTAATTCAAGAGTTTCCTAAAAGTCAAAATTATTTTATGAATTCCAAACACTCGTATTTAACTCTCTATTCTTAACTTCCATTCCATCTTTCTTAAATGAAACTTCCCTATATCATCTGTAGGACAGAAACTTTAAAACAAAGAGAAAATGAAATGTAGTTGATTTTTAGCTATATTTGTCATTTTTATTCCACTATATGTTGTTTAGAAAATTTCATAATTTTTCCACACAATTATTTTTTTTTAAATCTCTAAAATATCCATTGGATCCTTTAAAATGCTACACTAGTGTCTTCATTAATGGTTGGATAGATTTATGTTAACCATTGAAAAGCACTGAATTTAGATATTTTTCAGTTTGACAGGGCAATATTGTCGTATATTCTTGGAAA
Source organism: Dinomys branickii (assembly GCA_004027595.1). Lineage (NCBI taxonomy): Eukaryota > Metazoa > Chordata > Mammalia > Rodentia > Dinomyidae > Dinomys > Dinomys branickii. The sequence goes on from PVLD010008043.1 coordinate 24,147, forward strand.
ACTTAGTTTCAATACCAATAATTTGGTCTTTCTGGGAGCTGGGTTGAATGCACAGAAATATCTTTATTCCAGAAGATTGAAACTTGAGTATCTGCACTTTTGGAGATCTTTTAGAATCACGAACCTTACATACCCTTGTTACCTATTTGCTAGCCTCAGGAAGCTGTGACTCTATGTTTATTCAATCACTGCAGATGGACAAAAGACTCCATCTGCTGATTTATGGAACTCCGGCTTGGTTGTGATCTCTACTCCCTATTATGTACTCTGTAGTGTGAAACATTTCTGCTGTTCAAATACTGTATCTAATAAATATCCCTAAAGACCCAGTGTGCTGCTCGGTTCTCCCTGACTGTTCTGCCATTTGAGAAGTGATCCCAGGCAGACAGGAGTCCCAGCACGTGGACACCTCCTTTCCCACTTCTCAGGGATCTCTTTGCGTTACATTGCCTATTCTTAGGAAACAGTTCGCTGTATGAAAAAAGAACCTTGATTCTGAGCTATCACCACATACAAACAAGGACTGTTTGGAGTCATGTTTGAGTATTATAAACATATATTTCTAACTTTTTAATTTTAAAATTTAAAAATAAAATGTGTAAAAGTAGCATAATCACTGTTTAGTTGATCGGTACATATTTTCATAATATATACATATTGATCTGTATATATATTTTATAATACTTAGCAATGATGTATAAAATAAAATTGCTCATTTTCCACCTGATGTAATGTGACATCATACTGCATTTTAAAAAATAAACAATGCTATTTACCAGGATGAATACAGCATCAGTACAAATGTAAAAATCTTTTTGAAAATTTAGTCACCCCAATAAAACATTGCTGTAGAGTAACTATTACATTAATTACTTGTAATGAAGCTTGACACTTAAGAACAAAAAAACATACAAAATACAATCCTCTACATACTTGATATTGAATATTTGTTATAGTCAATGTCTACTTTTTTCTCTGTCTTATTTTTACATTTAAATACATATGTGAGACATATGTACATTCTCTTTATGGAATAGAATAATTTTGCTGGGTTAAAAACTAGAGTGAAATAAGTTTGAAATGCACTGTAACAAAAAATCAGCACATAAGATAGAAATAAATTTAGGTTAAAGTGATGATAATATTTCATTTTATCTTTAATTTTTAAATGATAAATGTGAATCCAAGTTCAAAATGTAATATTTTCTAAAACCTATGTTGAAGCACTTTGTATAGCTATGACAAATGAAAGTCATATAATTTCAAATTTCAGTGTATAATTCATGTGTTTTTCATTTATTATCAGTTTCTGTCAATTTGATTTGATTTTCTATTATTTTTTATTTTCTATCAATTCTGTTTTCATGTTGGAAATAGATTTACAATAGTTTTCACATGAGATAAATTAATGGAGATGTAAAGGTCCACATAATGAATGGAATATTTTGTATTAATAGTTAATAAACATAAAGACAGAATATCCATAACCAATCTCACTCATTCAAGAAAATATATCTTTTGTTAAGCTTGTCCAATTTCTACTATATTCACTTACATTGAGACTGAGAATCTGGGCTGGAGGTACAGCTCAGTGGGCTAAGTGCTTGCCGCTAAGCACTAAGGCCCTGAGTTCGATCCCCGGTCCCGGAGACTGAGAATCTATGGCCAATACATAGATCAAATCCAGCTCATATTGTGCTTTTTGGGTTAAAATTTGACTGGGTCACTTCTGTATACATTTTGCAATCTGACCAACTATTACTGCTTTTGTATAGGAAACACAGAGTTGAATAGCTTTAAAGATATCCTATGGTCAAAAAATACTAAACGTAAACAAATCAGTCCTTACCTAAAATATTTGCTGTCTCCAACTATCGTTTTGTTATTATTGGTCCTTTTTTCTCTGTCTCTATTTTCCTGTTCAAAGAAAGTAATTCCACTCACTCATTGACAGCCTTGTAGAAAAAGGCAAACTCTTCAAAGAATTGACATCATAACAAATAGATCTCACTGAATACTCAAATATAAGTACTTGACCATAAATTTGTTATTGCTACATATGAGTAGAACATGGATTTTATTTCCTAAAAGAAATAACCTCATTTGGAAACATGATATCCCTGTGATGCATGTCCTCAACCACAACATTTTAACATATTTAGATAGAATAGTTTAGAAGTTTAAAAAAATTTACTATTTGTAATTTTCAAGAGATGTAGCTACATTCTGAAGTAATAGTTTAATAATCTTATTTCTAATTTTAGATAACAGTTCACCTGGTGGTGTTAAAGAGTTCCATTTTGATTCAAGAAGAATCCAGTACAAATGCTTCTTAAGAATGAGTTATTGTCAGGGTTTTCTTTTTCATATTTTTCAATGGTGTGCTTGAACAAAATGACTGACAATTCAGCAAGAAGTACAGATGACATTTGAGTTCAATTTCTAGTGAACAGACGGCTGTAGTTTACTGTTTAAACACACTGACCACACAACAGTTTGCTTTTGTGGCAAAGACCCAGGTATGAAATAGGCTAAAATAGAATTTGGCAGAATTAAGCAGCTTAAAAGAAACGTGTTCTTGTTGGAAGAGTTGTAACTCTTGGAAAAATAATTGACTTGGGAACATTTAGAAAATTAAAGAAGTAGCTTTCCTTTTTCTTTTGCCAGCAAACAATCAACCACCTGTTCTTTCTATTACACAGTGAAAAATTATAATGAAAGAACATCTGGGTGGTTGAACTAAAGTATAAGATTACCTACTGCACTTCTCATATGCATGTACTTTCATCCATTTAACTAAAAGTGCTGATAGTAAGAACCCAAAATATTGGTATGGTGTATTTTCTGCAACAATTACATAAACTTTCTTAATAGGAAACAAAATGTAAAAATACTTGTTTCAAATTTAGAAATCTATCTTTATGGAGGCATAGTGTTTTCTGTTACAAACCATTTGTAGTTCAAGTCACTGTGAAAATAATTAACCTTTATGCACTTCTTAGGCAAGTTATTAAATGAATATTTTAAATGCACTTAAATGAGTATATTTATCCAATCGTCTTTCTGGAAGTCGACATGTTTTATGTAATTTTTTTCATAACTATTTGTCCCTGTGTATTGAAATTTCCCTTAGTTTGGTGTATAGTTTTAATAAATTTAGAAATGTGAAAATGATAATATATTTATTGAGAATTTAATATTGGGAAACAAAAATAATCATTTATAATTTAATATAGTGGCTGAGGATATAGCTCAGTAGTACAGTGCCTGCCTGGAAAGCTTGAGGTACTGAATTCTATTCCTGGCACCAAAGAAAAGTAGAATTTAACACAATTTGTGATATATATCTAATTAAATATTTTAATTAGGTTTATTTTAACTAATATATAAAGTTAATGTATATCACGTACTGTTTCAATGTATACATACAGTGAGTAATGTTCAAATTATACTGAAAATATTTATGCTCTGAGATTCTCATACATAGGAGAAACCATATAATATTTAAACTTCTGTGTCCAATTTATTTCATTAAATGTTATAGTCTTAAGTTACCGGCATTTTCCTCCAAATGATTCAAGTTTATCTTCCTTTAGGGCATAGTAGTCACCATTGCAGACAAGTTCCACATTTTCCTTATGCAATCATTAGTTGATGGACAAAACTTAAAAAATAATAAATAATATAACTAAACTGTAGGTGTTTGTTTTGTTTCTCATAGATTTCAAGATGTTTCCAAATCTGTACTAATTACAAAATGAAAAATGTCAGACCCTAGCTTTATCCAAATGATATACATTTATTTCTGTAATTAGACATGTTGAAATGCATTTCCTGATACAGTGCACTGAAAAGGACACATTATGGTACTAACAAAAATATTCAGCTTGAATTTAATAGCAAAAAACATAAGACTTTGAGGAAAACTATCAAATACAAAGTAGTTCTGTAAAGTTTCAATGTCACAAAATTAAAAGAAAGAAAAATTAAAAGATGAGCAACCGTTAGAGATCAGCAAGAATTAGGAAGGTGTACCAACTAAATACAGTTTGAGATCCTAGATTTGATACTGCAACAGAATAACTACACTGAAAGACATGAGATCTAACATTTCTAGTTTAGATCATAATGTTGTAGGAGTACTAATTTTGATAATTGTTCTGTTACTTTATAAAACATTAACACTAGGAAAAATTGGCTGGGAGATTTTTGCGTTCTTTTGTGGTGTTCTTTTTTGTTTTTTTGTTTTTTTTTTTGAGATGGGTCTTGCTGTGTATGGGTGACCTTGAACTCACTATGTAGCCCAGGCTGGCCTCAAACTCATTGTGTTCCTCCTGCCTCAGCCTCCCAAGTGCTGAAACTACAGGTGTGTGTCACCACACGTGGCTTAGCTGAAAGTTAAAAAACTTCCATTATTTTGCAACTCCTCTGTAAGTTAAAAATTATTGCAAACAACACATTCAAAATATTTAAGACTCATGTCCAGTTTATCAGTAGCTTACTGAGTGATTTTTTTGAACTATTTCTCGGTATTGTGGATGTTAAAAAATTGAATTTTTGAAAGAATAAATAAATTTCCAATAATGCACTGAACTTAAAGAAAATATAAGAGGAAATATAAATATGTCGAATGTTTGAAATAAAAGTTTGATGACTACAAGACATAGTGCCACCAATTCTCTCCAAAATACTCAAAATATTTCCTCTTGGTTTGAACACGCTTATCCCATCATATTTGACCATGTATCTTTTGCTATAAAGGTTTTTTTTAATTTAAGTAGCCACTGTATTTTTGATCATCCCTTGTATTTTATGCTGCATTTCAGCTCTCACTTTTTTCTGTCATTCCATATTAATTTGATTTAATAGTAAATTTATGGATGAGATGATTTCATAAATTTTAACATTAAGTAATTGATGCACAAATCATTGCTACATAATTCATCAAATGCTCAAAACATGAACAAACATAGTTAATTTTAAGGAGTATGGGTGAAAAATCAAACATTTATGTAGACAAGAAAATGATATAAATTTAACTCAAAACATATGCTATCTTTGATTGTCATATGATGATTACTTACAAAAATAAATATTTATTAAAGTCAGCATAAAGCACAATCCATATAACGTTTTAGACTTTAATTTTAACATAGTTGTATTTTCATTCTGATAAGGCTAGTTTTACTCTAAAGGAAGAATGATCTGAGATTATCCACAATTGTACTGCTCTCATCTACCTGTTATGGTATATTTGCTATTTAATGTTTATGGAAATCATTTAAATTAAGAAGAACATAGTGAACCATCTTTCAGAAACAGTTGAAAACTCTCCTGTGGATCGTGACTAGTGAGGTGCAGTTGGTCCTGTGTATCTGCAGCATCTAAACCTGTGAATTTAACCAACTGTGAATCAAAACTATTTGAAAGTGAATTGCTTCTGTAGACCGGGTGTACTGACAGTGTGCTTCTGTACTTGCTCTTGAGGAGACCTTTTGTGCCCTATTCCATAAAGTGTACATTATAACAATGCATTATATAGCAATTGCATTGAATTAAGAATTAGGAGTAATCTAGAGTCTAAATTCAATACATGGAATAAATATGTATTATATTATGTATGTATAAATATTATGCATATTTTAAATAATAAGCCTGTTATGTTTGATACTTTGTGTCAACTTGGGGAGTCTAGATATTTGGCTGAGTGACTCAGCAGGAAGCCAGGGTGCTTACTTTGTATACATCCTGAGCCTGTGGAAGAGGAGGGCATGGAGATTCTGTGAGAGCTACACCCTATCTGGGTGGGGAAGCCTATTTACAATGTAAGAGGAGGAAGGAGGCTGCTTGACGCCATTCCTCCCTTTTGCTGGTTGTTTTTGCTCTGCTCTGCTGCCATGAAGTTTGCCCTCTGCCGTGTGCCACTCTGCCTCAAAACCAGACAAGCATGGACTTAAACCTCCACAAACTGTAAGCTCAGTAAACATTTCCTTCCTTCATTTTGGATGTTGGGTATTTTGTCTAAGCTACAAGAGAAAAGTAACCAAGACAAAGCCCTTTTGTAAAAGGAATTTCAAGTATTCTGCAATCTAACTTCCATGCACATCAAGGGAAAACTGGGCTATTATTTGGCCAAAATTATCTAATTTTCAATAAAAAAGTAAAAGAGTTTTTTAAAAAATATTATATCCTGTAAACTGAAGGTTTGTGTCCATCATGAACACATGTAAAAATCCTAAAACCCAATGTGATAACATGAAGAGGACAAGCTTTCAGTACTAATTAGACCATGAAGTCAAAGCTCCTGTAAAGGGATGGGTGCTCACACAGGGACAAAGGGGAACATGCTTTCTCTCTCCACGGTCTGCCATGTGAAGAAACAAGAAGATGGGCAACTGCCAACTTGGAGAAGGCTGCCATATACAAACATGGCACCTTTGACCTCCCCAGCCTTCAGAAATAACAAACAAATAACATTAAAGCCACTCATTCTACGTCATTTTGTTATGGTAGTGTAACCTAATATTCACAATCATTTTTTTATTTTAAAGAGAGAAAAAAACCTTAAAAGGATACAGAATTTCAAAAAACAACGATAAGAAATTAACAATGGTCATTATATTGCATATAGTTATCTTCAAAGTAGTTGCTCAGATTTTGTAAAAATTGGAAATGTGTATGTCCTATGAATTATAGAATATAGTAGAAAATTTGAAAAGAACTTGTTAGACTAAGCAGATTGACTAAATTTAAACATAATAAAATATGCAGGATATATTTCTAATTAAAGAATGTTTAAAGTAAATAATTCAACTTGGCAAATAGTTGTTTATTTAATTCTGGGTACAATAAGTACAGTAGTGAAGCAAACAGACAAAATTCCTACGGTCACAGCCTGCTACAGAGAACACAACACAGACAACAAAAAAATTAAGAACATGAGATGACATATTTTGAGGAAATAGATTGGTATTATGCACATAGTCTATTTCTTTTTATTTTAAAGAGAAAAAAAGGAAAAACAATAAAAGTTTCCAAACCGGCTAGTGGGGCAGTAACAATAATTAGTACATTGAATATTGTCTACATAGTAGTTATTCAGATTACAAGATATAGGCATGGAATTTTGTCCAAATAAGATTAGCACAGATATTTATTTTCAATGTTAAGAGAAATTAGCTGTATTACTATTTTAACTATCATGTGTACGTGTCTGTGTGTGTGTGTGTGTGCGTGTGTGTGTGTGTGTGTGTGTGTGCATATTTCCTCCTAAACTTATTGCTTCCTTTCAAAATTATTCAGGGGAAATTATTTGAAGGCGATATTATGGTTGTATTCCAATGGTGAATTTTTAATTCCTCATTTTATTCTATATTCATATAATTTAATTTCTTTCTTGTGTGTAATCATCTGTTTAAGTCAGTTTCCAAATAAACAAAAGCACTTGTATGGTGCATGGCCTTCTAAAAGATTGCAGCGTATCTCCCAGTAGTGAAGAAGAAGTCCAAACATTTCTATTTGTGTACACCACGTATTTCACTACAGAGGCTGCATCCACATATTTGACCAAGTGCTCCAGAAAAGGCTGGGAAAATCTACAAATGTAGTAAAATCATTGAGAGGGTGTACCAAGAAATCATGAATGTGATGTACATTGCACAGTACAAGAATATCCTTTGAGAATTCTCAAGAACCTCAGATATGCTGGGGACATTCTAAACAATTTCTGTTGTTCCTAACTCCCTGTTTTAGTTACTTTTCTCTCACTGATGAGACAAAATGCCTGCCAGCAAAAGTTAGAGCAGGAAAGGTCTATTTACCTCACGGCTTGTAGAGGTTTCAGCCCATAATTAGCAGGCTCCAAGGCAGGATAAGTGGGCAGAGACAGGGGCAATGGTTTCTGATGGCAGAAAACTGCAAAAGCAACAAGCAAGAGAGACAGGACTCTTTCCGTCCTTGTACTGTGTGCAGGCCGCCTACCCAGGGCTGGTATACCACTCACAGCCTTGCTCCTAGCCAGAACTTTGCAAAACCAAACAGTGCATCGATTTAGTAACCACACAACCTCCCATCCCATCACACCCTCTAGATTGAGTTCCATTGAGTAAGCCCTATGACTGCATGAATCTCTGGGGAGACATCTAAACACAAACCACAGTACTCCCTATCTCTCTGTTATTTTGCAAGTAGAATTGAATCAATTGATTAAAAGAAAGAATACAATCAGAAGAATAATCTAATTTTCAGAAATAAAGTTAATGACCAAAACGTCTGTGAGCTTAGAAACTTGCAAAATAAAAATGAATTCTAGTTATCAAAGCTATATCTTTTTCTTCTTACCTAAGTTAACATACTTTAATATACTTTAACCAAAGACAACAGTTTCAATTTGGAGGCAAAATATTTGAAAATTACTAATTCATTTGAAAATCATAACCATTTTGTTCAGCTTTCCACACACACACAAAAACACGTGGTATCTGGCAACAATTTCATTTTGACAAATGAAAAATTTTGGCCAATAAATCTAGTTTTGTTCTCATTAACAATTATCACCCACCAGACAACATGAGAATCTGCAATGGAAAGGCGATCCCACCAGGTCGATCACATCTTGGAAATTCAAACCGTGCGCTCATGGTTCTGGCACTCCAGTCTGTTCTTCAGCGAAGCTAAGGTTTTTCTCCAATCACTATGAAGGAAACTCATCCTGTCGAATGAACACTAATGTTTAGAATATAAAAGCAAAAACAAATTACAGTAACTGAGATGTTCTAAATGAAGTGCAACAATCATCACTAGAAAATATGCTAAATGGAAATATAACATAATATCACTTTCCAAATTGCTCTATAGTAAGGTTTCTAGAGGAATAATTAATATTCTGTGTAATGTGAAATAAAAAGGAGAAGTCAAAGTAACATGGTCATTTTCCATACAATGCAGTTTACAAAACAAAAAGAAAAACCTTTCCAACACACAAGTCCTTGACTGATAATATTTGAAGGAAACACATTTGTTTATTAGGTTAGCAATGAGAAAAGTGGTAAAAACCAATTCTGCTGAGGACATTGAAAATAGCAATGTAGGAGTTAGCTGGTGTCGGGTATTGCGCTGCCATTTGGTACAATATAGGAGAATAATTAAAAATGCATGACTACAGCTTCAGCTTCATTAGTGTGATTTGTATTCATGAACTAGACAAATATACAAACAACATGTGCAATAGCTTCATCCTAACTTTATTTGCAATCATTTATAAAATAACAAATGAAAAACTCAAGTATTTAAATAGGGTTACTTAGGGAATAAAAACACATATCACTGCACTGTTGGGAAATGCTTATATGACATCATTTTTAATACATATTATAGTTTAGAGCTCAAATTGCTGAGAAAATTATAAATGAATGATAATATTACATCTAACTTTGAAAACTATAAAGCTCTATTTATCACACAGAAGGTAATTTGGAGTGAATGTTAAAATGATGACATACTGAACACAGTGTGCCGCTGTCTGTGCAGATTCACATGTAAAGTCCTCAGTGACATCACCAAAAGCCTTCTGTCCTCCTCTCCCATGAGAGCTTCATAAGAGATTCTCTATCATTTCAACAGTGCAAGTTTCCTCATCTTTATTTATTATACAGCTATACCATATTTCTTACGCCTTGTGATTTAGTGTCATACTAAACTATATATTCAAGCTACAAAGCTGTTGAAAAATTTAGAAACATCAACACTCAAATGCCAGCTTATGGCTGCTAGCTCCCTTAAAATGTTATCTATATCATGCCAAACACTGTGTAGATTCCTTTCGTTTTGTGAATGAGCTTGCATTTTCAGGTTGACAAATTTTTGTCTCACTTTACTCGATGTATTTGTAAAAATCACCATATCTGAAGGAATCAGTTTTGGTAGTGATTTCAATTTTACCCTAAAGTTCATTTTTGTTTTTTTCTACTCTTTGATGAGATTGGAGCCAACCCAAGCATAACATAAGGGAATGTCCTTGCACATATGCATACGGATTCCGAGGCAGAAGCTTCTACCCATTTGAATTAGCATACGGAAGCATTTTACACACAATAAATCCAATAAAACAACATCATCACACGGAACGAATAGCATTTAATGATTTCACAAAATCTGTTCCTCCATAAATTTTTGTATGAGTTCTTGGCAGAATATCATACTCTTTGCAGTATTAAACAATTCAGTCTTACTTCATTACTCAGCTTCTTTCATAAGGTTGGAGGAAATTTCCTATAACTAACTAAAAAGTTTTACGTTATTATTTTTATGAGGCAGTTTTTTAAAAAAGATTTTCATGACCCTATGTTATATCAAATGCTTTGGAACTTAATAAGTCTCACTGAAATCTCAAGTGACCAAAGATAGTTTGAGAAATTAATGTTCCTCACTTTGATTACGATTACAAATATTTATAGTAGAAATATTTTGATTCTTCATTCATTATTATATAATCATAGACCTTGAACAACTTTCTATTAATTATATTTATTACCTTTTGTCCCCTGTCAACTTTGTACAGTTTCATTTATCCCTCTGTAAAAGACAAAACAAACTAAACAAAAAAGAAAAGAACAAAAACATGCACAGGCACATATACTCACAATTAAATGATGCCTTAAGAATACTGTTGAAAGGCTGATGGCAATATGATTATTCATTTTTATATAATTTATGGTTTTTCCAGCATAAAGAAACAAATAAACAAACTAAGAAAAAATGAATCATGAACTTAATACAACAAATCAAAACTGCATACATTCTTTGCATCACCAAGTCAGTTCTTGTGTTGAGATTTTGAGGAAACATTTTCTCTCTTTTTAACTTTAAAGAGGAGGAAAAACAATAAAAATGATACACAATTTCAAAACAAGATGATAGAAATGAGCAGTAGTTCTTATGTTGCATAATTATCTTTAAAGGAGTTGCTCAGATTACCAGCTATAGGCATGCAAAAGTCACCAAACAATATAAGCACTAACCGCTCCTTTCAAGATTGTCTTTTGAATCAGAGTCAGCATTCTGGAGATCATTGCTGAAAATTCTTTGGGAAGACTCAGGCCTTATATAGAAAAGAAACTGCAAGCCTCTATCCCCGGTTTTACATCGCTATATCAAGAACAAGTGATAACAATATTCAACTACCGCTGTGCTAAATGAAAACAGAAAATGCCTGCGAGATCCGTTTGGTATTGGTACACAGTTCCCTTTGCCAGTCATAGCTGCAGTTTTTGCTACATAAAAAGAAACATGACTGTATCAGCATATAAGTAAAATATTTAAATGGAAAACTCTTCACAAATATTTAAGGTATATTTGGTTTAGTTAGCATAATTAATCTAATGAAAAAATGATCATTTACTAATTTGCCAAACTTTCATTAACAGACCACCTGATAAAGTACACCCAGGCCCTGAAATTATGCAAGACATTACCTTTTTCTAACTTTGAGGTCTCTCTGTTTCTATTGGTACTTGATTTTTTTTTAATAAGTTCTCTCCTTAGCTAAACCACCTGTTCCAGATTTACATTCTCTGAAAAGTCTGCTGAGAAAAGAGAAACTGTTTCTAAATGCTGCAAATGACCAAGTTAAATTTGATTATCCCTCTGATACATGGAGCTGTGTCTAGCCAAATACTCTGAAGTATCTGCAACATGTTGGTCAGTCAGACCAATTCTACCCCTTTCTACAATGTCAGCCAAAACTTGAATCTATGTGAACTCTGTTGATTGGAATACAAGGACAACGTATGTCAAGAAAACTTCCAGGACTATTGTCAGGCAAAGGGGAAATGAGTGCCAGTCACTGAAACACTAACACACTGCTAGAATTCTGCATACATACAGCTTTCTTTAGAGAATAAAAAGGAAGACAGAAAGCAAAGGAAGGTTTACAGCAAACAAGGCACACTTTTAAAACCCTTGGTCATTTTGCTATCCCTGCAGAAAAAGCTTAAGCGGGAGAGGTTTCCCGCAGACAGCTGGAAATGGCACTGGCATTTGGACGGGCACATGTGCTTTAGTACATTCATGACATCAAAGACATAGGACCACGCCAGTAAACAGAGTAGTGCACATGTGAACAGGAAATTCAAAATTTGAGATCAGCACTTCTGTGTGGAGTAAACGAAACAACAGAGGTGAGATTTGGAAGTTCGGAAGATGACAGAAAAAGCTGGTCCTGTAGTACTTGAGTAGTAGCTCAGGGAGCTGCCTGAGGGTTCATTTAAGACAGTAAGTCTTAGGCTTCAAATTAGTTTTCATTCCCTGTCATCTGATTATTTCTAGCAAAATTTTTCTCTGTTCACGTGCTACCAGAGGAAAATAAACAAGTTCTTAAGGTGCTCAGATATTGACAGTCAACGCAGCACAAGGCAGAGAGGGAGGAGAACTTTGTGAATATACGAGTGTGATATAGAGATGCTGGTGACAGACTATAAACTGAATGTGCCAGGCTTCTTGATGGCAAAGAATCACTCAGTGAGCTGGAGGACAGTCCTAGGAATTATTGAAATGCTGGGAATCCTAGACAAGAAAACCATAAAAGAAGGAAGCTTTGGTTATAAAGCAATAGGTTGTTAGTGATTTTTGGATTAGACTTTCTGTTGATGGCAGTTCTTATTTTATTCCTCTGTTATGCCTAAAGCGGGCAGGAGTACTAGAATTAGGGGTATGGAGGTCAGTGCAGGGGAGCTTAGAGTGGTGCCTCACTTGTGAATGTGGATGGTAAAATCACATAGCACTGGTGTAGAAAAATTAGTAGGAAAGTTTCCTAAGTCTTAGATGAAAAGGAATAGTAGTTTAGAGGTTTATAGATCCTAAATACCAGAGATAATAAATAAATGAAGTCTAAATAATTTTTACTCTAATTTTAGTTAATTAATTGATTACATTATTTTATCAAGATAAATAATATTTGGGAAGCAGCAGCGTGAAGTAACAAGCAACTCAGCCCTATTTTGTTTTTTAATTCAGACGTATGTGTCTCATATGATAATACACAAATTTCATCTGAGAAGGATGGTGGAAGTGATTGCTTATGACAGGGTCAAGTTTTAAATACTGTACACAAGTGTTTGAGAAGCAAGACTAAAAAAGTATGAGTGAAGAAAGTGGAAAGACTTGAAATATAAGAAAGAAGTGAAAGATGAAGTCCAATGCAAACAATTTTCATTGTGATTTTAAAAATGAAGTAGCACAGTGAATCACAAATTACCAGCCTCAGGACCAGTGGAACTTGGCGTCTGCTCTTGCAAGCAGTTTTGTTGGGACAGTAATGCCCACTCACTGACGAGTCATCCACAGCTGCTTCCGCAGTGCAGTGGTGGAATGAGTACTGCAGGGGTGACTCAGTTTTACATGACCAGTGAAACCTTATGCTTTCCCATCAGTGTGCCAAACCCTGAAACTGAATAAGCGAAGGGACAGAACTGAGGAAAATTTCACCAGTGAAAAGAGGGACATGTTACCAATATCTCAAAGAGAGGATGTATTTAACATGAAATGACTTTCTTCCCCAGCTACAAATTATCAGACCAGGATTGTTGTTTCTATCCATGCCAACCAAGAGTTACAGTGATTGTAGTGGCTGCAAATCTATATTTGGAGGACTGAATCAAAGCATGTCTATTGCCATGCACTAAAATAAAATCAAAATGAACCAAAGATCAAAATATTAAAATAGAAACAGTAAATCTTCTGGAGGAGAGGCTAGATAGAACTCTTGAAGACATAGGTATAGGCAAAGATTTCGTGAACAAAACCCTGATTGGATGGGAAATAAAACAAAGAATTAACTATTATGATCTCATCTTATTAAAACTCTTCTGCACAGCAAGAGAAATCATCAACAGTGTGTCAAAGACAATCCACAGAGTGGGAAAAAATTTTAGTCAGTTGTTCCTCAGGTGAAAGACTAATATTCATTCCTAAGTTTGCAAACTTAACCCAAGAGAAGAGACAATATTGAAGAGGTAACAATTACTGTAATTGATCTTGAGTTGTGTTGCCTCCTTGCTGAAAATCCTCATATATGGAGCATCAACGAATATATCTACATCTAGGAGAGTCTGTGGATTTTCAAATTCCTCATGTGTTTTGCTCTCTTTTAGTTCTTTTCATACTGGTTTTATTGGAATTGTTTGAGAAAGAAAACTGCTCAGTAATAGTATTCCAATTAGAAAAACTAAGAAAAAATGACTAAATTTATATTTCTCATTTTATTCATTTATTCTAATTCTGTAATGTGTGCATGGTGCTGTGTTAGGTAGTGAAGATTAAGCAAATTAAAAGGTCAGCTTCTAGGAAACACAATATTCTCATTAAACTAAAGTTTCAGCAAATATAGAAGATCATGCAAATGAATAAAGATAGAACAGTGAAAGAGACACTGACAAATTGAGATGGCCTCACTTTATGTAGTTCAGTCAGAAGAAAATGCTTTAACCAGGTATTATTTTGGCAAAGAAGTGAATAAAACAAAAACTGTACACAAAGCTGTGTATATATTATTGTGCACACAAGTGTATAAAGGAATTTAGCTATTTCTAAGCTTCCCAAGCTTACGAAACAAATTGAAAACCAGAGGAAGAAACTCAGATAATGATATAATTATGTTTAAAATTCTGTCTGATTTCTTTCAGGAAAATGGATGGTAGGGATCAAGACTGTAAGTAAGGTCAGTTAGTAGGGTTAGAACATTACCCCAGGCCAAAGTCGTTTGTGTAGTCTTTCTAGTTTCCCCATGAATAATTACATGGCTTTGGCTATCTGACCTCACTGGTAAAAATTATGTTCCCTCCTCCAGCTTGGTGCTTAGGTGGTGCGTTTCATTTTTCTAGAAAAATTTGCAGTGAAAGGCTGCAGACTTCTGGACCTGGGGCAACCCTGCTCATATACACATCTGTATTTTTAGCTCAGGCACCTCCATCGGAAGGGCCCCCTTATCTTGGGTCTGCTTATTAGTCAGTTATTATAACATTACTATAACAAACAACCTGAGGCTTGTTATGTTAAAAATATACTGTCTTTTTGTCTAGGTTTGGAGTCTAAAATTCTGAGATTATAAGACTCCATCTCTTTGATCTCCAGTGAGCATCTCAGGAATGGCATCATGTGATACAGGGTCTGTAAGAGTGACTACAGGGCAACACAGGAAGTCAGGGAGTGGGGAGAAGCCAGCACTGCTCTGTGGCAGCCACCTGCCATTCCAGAAATGAACTGGGCTCCTAAAGAACTATATTACTCACTTGGTATAACTTACCCCAAACAACTAAGTCCCACCGCCTAAAGGTGCCACCACCTCCTACCATAACTACACTAAAGACCCAGCTGCTGACAATGAATCCCTGTGGGACAAACAACAGTCAAATGCAGCAACTTCGGAGTCTGTACCAGAGTCTTGGCTGACGCACGTTTCTCCCACTTACCTTCACAGAGCTCTGTCTCCCTTCTCCCTCCCTGTAAAGCATCTGGGTCCAGGAATCATCCACACCATAAAATTTCCCTGTCTGCGCCGCACCCACCTGTAACATGCGCCCGTGTTACTGTGCAGAAGATAGTAAGTGAGCCTGAAGAATGTGGTATTGTTCCTTACATGGACGCTGTTGCAACAAATGAGTGAAGACATAACTGATCCTTTCAATTTGCTTTTTGACCCTAAATGACATCAATATCCACTTGCACAACAGAGGATGTGATTATTGACCTCACATCCTGTTTCCCGTTGACCTTCGCTTGACCTTCCTGTGTCTGTTCTATACTGGAGAGAGAGGAGGTGTTGTAGTCTATGTGGGAAACACAGCCATGGCAAGCCCCAGGAGAAGCAGGTAAAGAAAGTAATGGACAAGTAGCCTGTTCCGGGGAATGCACATTTTCCTCATATTTGCAGGCTAGTGGTTGCGCTATTCTGTGAATAAACTAAAAAGCCCTGAATTGTACATTAAAAATTAGTAAGTGATATGTGACTTATGGATCCATGAAAACTTAAAAACTTATGCTGACAGTTAAAATAATCAAACTTAATGAATCAACAGAGATTTGTTATAGTAAAAGTAAAGGTTCTGCATATTAGAACTCAGGAAATTCTAGTTTGTGATAACAGAAGAAGAAGCAGGAAGAAAGAAAAAGGAAGGAAGGAAAGAAGGAAGGACATAATGGAGGAAGGCAGGAAGGAAACAAGAGGAGAAGGGAAGGAAGGAGGAGGAGGGGCAGGAGGAAGGGAGGGCTGGACTTCTGACTGGCCGACATGGAGGCTGATGGCAGTATCAGAAGGATAATACATCAGTAGAATGGTAGCAAAAAAAAGAGAAAAGAAGTTAAGTTAGTTACTGAGATGAAGCAAATCAGACAAAAATAGAAGCTCTGTAAAACTTTTTGCCCTGGAGAGTTCTGTTCTAAACAGAACTCAGGGAGAGGCATCCTGAGGTACATGTATAGATCCCAGCGAGATTTATTCATACACTATAAAATTACTAGATTTGAAGAATAAGGCATGTTAGACAGAATAATGAAAAAAATACAAGAATATAAAGATACCACAGTATCCTTCAGTTTTAAGAGTTCATGGGATTCACTGTACAGCAGGGAAACTCTGGTAGTGAGAGCAGTTATATTCTATAAAAGAGCTTCAAGTAAATGACTGGGTTCTCTGGTGAGAAAGTAAAGTAACTTTGTTGTTAGGTTAAATTTTCTCTGTGAAATGCAAAAAGTAATGCCCAGAATCAAATATAATATTGGAGCTGAGAAAGATACGATATAATAGGTCAGGAACAAAATTAGCAGAAATGATTGATAATTAGAAAAAGAATCAGCATTGTAGGACATTGCAAATATTCCCTAAAGAATTGTGGTCATTTTTTTTAAGTAAGGATAATCATTATATTCCAGTCTTTTATAACCCACTTGCTTTTGCTTAAATTAGACATGGGAAACAGAAAATAAAAAGCAAAAAAATATAATTATTGAAGTAAAAATAATTCAAATACTTAGAAGTTAACATGTAACAAGATACATGTGCAACTGGGTCGTTACTCTTTATCTTCATGTTAATAAAGATTAAGACTTTGCCCATATTTTAAGAAGCCACAGGAGAAAAGCTATCTTTGTATGCAATGTAAAATCGTATTTATAAATTGTTCAAACTTGAATAAAGGTATGCATCATATGATTGATGCTACTATTCCTCTTGAACTTTAAAATAATTATGATTAATTGGGTAACTGTAATTATTAAAAAGTATAAATAATTCTGATGCCTATATAATCATTTTTTAATACTTAAGCTATTCTTCTGTGTCACATTTCCATTCAGCATGTAAGCAATATTAAGTATTAAGTACAAAATTAACATTGTATAATAAAACTGTCTTATGTAACAATTTTAATATGATTAGAATATCCTCGTTGTAAAACCTACTTTATGAAAATTCTTATTTGCTTTTCTCACAAGATCTATATTGATTAAGAATCTTAATGATCCCTAAGTTCTTATTCTACTTCTAAGAAACCTTATAAAGTTTTAATAAGGAAAATTTGGAGGCATGATACAAGTCTTAATTATAGTTCGATTTCATTAACAGGACTTTTTTTTGTTTTGGTGCTGGGAATTGACCTCAGGACCTTTCTCTTGCCAGGAAGCACTTGTGCTGCTGAGCTACATCCCCACATTAACAGGACTTTGTCACAGGCAAAATCATAGTCATTTGTACATAGGACATTTCCAGGAAAATAATTACTATTTTAATACATTTTCATTATTTTTGTTTAAAGGTGAGTATTCAGTATGTGAAGTTGCAGTGTAATAGAATTCATACTTGCATCAAAAAAATCTGTGTATACATTTTGCTTCCATAAAGAAATTCTGACTATTTAATTGGACTCCGAGTAACTGGGAATTTAGTGATGTTAATGATATTTCAGGGGTAATCAGTGCAGAGCACTCAAGGAGTCATACCTCTGCCAAACTGTCAGCTTATGTAACTGCCTTGTGGCAAAGCCAATATTAATGGTTGAGCATTCTTAATGCCCTAGGGCTGTCTTCATTTGCTAAGACACGATAATCAGCCATGCCAGGCTGGATGGCTTCACCTCTGCCAGCTCATGAATATGTCATTCAAATGAGTATCATAAACAGACAGAAGGGTGACTTGCTTCTGTCTTCAGAGCCTTCTGACAAGAATTAGTAGCTAACTTGTTTTGGGGAAGTGAAAGTTAAATAGAAGCTTTACAGAAAACGCAGTGGATTAATGGCAAGTCTTACTGGAGAAATAATGTAAGGGTACTGTTCAATTCCATATGGTCATAAAACAATATAACACAGTGCTCTCTAATTCAAAGTCCTCAAAATATAAATGATTTATAGGCAAGCTTACTCCATTTCTGCTTTCCTACTATAACAAAACAAGGGCATGAATAGATTGTCTATTTCTGTATCTGTTTACCTACTACTATTTCACTCTGTAACTCATGTGTCTTTCAGACAGTACCTAAACTTTATAGAAAAATATATTTATATCTCAATACTACAGGGAGAGCAATATCTTATTTTTAGTGCTGCAGTGAAATCATTGTGAATCCTAGACTTTAAGCATATAAATTCATGAATAAACCAAGTTAATTACTTTGACTTAAAAATAGCTTTACATTTATTTTAAAGAATAAAACCAAGCTAAATTTTATATTGTTATATATGCATTGGTACTCATATTTTAATACTGCATCACATTTCCTCTAGTGGTGTTCGTATTTCATATCATATTACAGAAAAAGATAAGCATTTCACTGCAGAAAATTTTATCGGTTGCACCACAAATATATTGGAAAGTGTGTAATATTGGTATTAGTTTATCTTTACTCTAATTAATCAAGCCATTAATTTTGTTAGCTCATGGACAAACCATTTACTTTGTTTCTGGAAACCTGCCACTGCCAAATTAAAGTATGAGATTTGTGCACCTTAAAGTTTGAGACAGCTTGATCACTTTATACCTTTTAATTTGGGGGGTTTATTAATGATCTTAGAAGCAGCTGCACGTACCCACATCTAAGGCTGTAGTTATTTTAGGAAAGGCTCAAAATGCTGACGGTCTCTATTTCTCTTACATGCACCAAGAGAATACTGAACAGGAGGTTGAACCTACTGCTCAAGTTGCAACCAGTATACCTGCCAGCAACAGCTGGGCAATCATTTACCACTAAACTCAGCGAATGGTAAGTTCATAACCAAGTCAGTAATTAGGAAATCAAATGGAACATCAGTTTCTGGCCAAGATTCAATTTGGCAATATAATGCTTTAAGAATTATACAGTGGTATATCATGACTATGATCTTTGAATTTACTATTTTACAAATGTTTCTTCCCAAATTTAGTATGATTTTTTTGTTCCATTAATGTGGTAATGTAATCACTTAAAATAGAATTTACAGTAATACCCCCACTTAGAAAGAACTATTATATCTTACTTTACTGCTTCAGTAAATTTAAAGATAATATTTCATTTTTATCATCCTAACAAGCAGGACTGCAAACTTGCATTTAAGTTTTGCCAATTTTTACTTATATTTTATTTGAAAATTGGGACTTTTTTAAGCTTTCCACTTTTAGATATTTTTCTCAGTTCTGAATTAGTTCAGAATATGTGTTTTTGCACAGAAAATATTCACAAATTAAAAATGATCGACTTGTCTCACTTTAGAACTCTGTAAAACAAACGAACTGACGCTCTCGTGGCTTGGTTCCAAAATCCTAAGCTGTCCTTTGTATGCTCTATAATTGCTGATAACTCACTCAGAATCTAGACTTCCAGAGAAATCCAGGGCTTTCCGGCCTTGATGGAAATAGGCAAAGTATAGTGTTATCAGTACACTCCTCGTGTATGGTTTTCATACTAACGCAGGTTTCCTGCACTTTCATTTCACTCAATTATGAAACCTAACTAGATCATGAAAGTAATGACTTACAGAACACTTTTCCTACAAACATATATGAATATATGTGTATAGTTACACTTTGTAATCCATTGGCACTTACAAAGAACATACTGTCATTTTTAAAGAAAACTAGTTACATTTGCCCGAGCTTTATTATTGGGGACTTGTTTCTTTGGGGCAAACATTTCTATGGTAAAGTAGTAGAAATTCTCATTAATTGATATTTTAATACTTTTATAAAAATGAAACATTGTAATCTTGTGTAAATACAGAATATCATCAATAAATGTTTTGAGAACATTTACTCTAATAAGATGGAAAAATCAGAAGAAAGGGATACATTTCTAGATACATAGGAATTATCAAAGTTGAATCAAGAAGCTATTAAAAATCTAAATAACCCGGTATCAGTCAGTGGAATGGAAAATGTAGTTAAAAACTTACCAATAAAGAAAAGCCCAGGTTCTAATGGATTCACTGCTTAATTCTACAAGAAATTTAGAGAAGACTTAAAGCCACCACTCCTCAAAATCTTTAATAAAACTGAAAGGGAAGGAGCACAACCACAGTCATCCCCGGGTGAGAGTGTGACCTTTGTACCAAACCGCAGAAAGAACCAAACCAAAAGGACAACTGCACCCCCGTTTCCTCATGAACATGGATACGAAACCCTCAGCAACATGCTGGTAAACAGGATGCAGCAAATCATCAAGAAGATCATGCACAGTGACCAAGTCAGATTCATTACGGGGATGCAGATATGGTTCCATACACACAAATCAGTAAATGTAATACACCACATTCAAAAAGCCAAGGACAAGTCACATGATCATCTCAGTAGATGTAGTAAAAGAATTTGACAAAGTCCAACATCCATTCATGATAAAAAAACACCTAGAGAAAATTGGAATAGATGGTTGTTATCTCAATCTTATAGAATTCCTCTATGAAAAACCAACTATATACACACCTGTATCTGATTTATTTCATTTAAGAGTACAGTCTCATGGTGCTTCCATTTAATTAGAAGTGTCTCAGTTGTATCCTTCTTTATAACTGAGTAGTACTCCATTTCATAAAAGACACATCTTTTATAATCCATTAATTTGTTGAGGGACATTTGCAAGATTTGTGCTTTTATAAGCACTGGTGTTATGAACATCATTGTGGAATGATACTTTTGAGTCTTTTGAGAAGACATAAAGGGGAGTAGCTGGGTAAAATGCAACCTCTAATCTTGGTTTTTTGAGGAAACTTCACACTAATTTGCACAGTAGTTGTACTAGTCTACACTCTCACAGTAGTGAGACGTGTTTCTTTTTTCAACATCCCTATCAGCATTTGTTATTAGTTGATTTCTTGATAATGACCATTCTTTCCTGTGTGAGATGCAATCAGTGTTGTAATTTGCATTTGTCCAATGACCTCTGATGATGAACAATTTTTCATACATTTATTTGCCATTTCCACTTCTTTCTCTGAGAAGTATGTATTTCGGTTGCCCAGTTTTTAATTGAGTCTTTAAATTTGGTGGAGTCTGATTTTTTCAATTATTTATATATTCAACATGTTAGTGTTTTGTCTGAGGAGCAACTTGCTAAATTTTTTCTCAAATTTTTGTCTAATTGATATAGCTGACATTTCCAGAAGTATATTGAAGAGAATTGGTAAGTGGACATATTCGGCTTGTTCTTGATTTTAGAGTGAAAGCTTTCAGTTTTTGACTATTTAGTATCATGTTAGCTGTGGTTTTATCATAGGTAAATTTCATCAGATTGAGATAAAGACATCGGTTCCAATTTTATGTAGGGATTTTATCATGAATGGGTGTTGGACTTTGTGTTTAAGTGCCTAGAACACTTTCTCTGTGTCTATTGAGATGATTGCGTGGTTTTTGTTGATGTGGTGTGTTACATTTACTGGTTTGTATGTGTTGAACTATCCCTGCCTCCCTGAAATGAATCTTGCTTGGTCCTGGAGTATAATCTTCTTCATGGTTTGCTATACTCTATCTACAAGTATCTTATTGAGGATTTTTGTGTCTATGTTTATTAGGATGATTGGCCTGTAGTTCTCTTTCTTGGTTGCATTTCTCTCTAGTCTTGGTGTCAGGGTAATACCTACCTTTAGAAAAGTCTTTGGGAGTATTTCTTCCTTTTTAATTTCATTAAAGATTTCAGGGGAGTAGTACCATTGGATTGCCTCTAAATTTCTTACACAATTCAGTACTCAATCCATCAGGACTTGGCTTTTCTTTTTAGATAGATTTTTAATTATATCTTTAATTTGATTAACTGATATTGGCTCATGTACAATTTTTAAAAATTTTTGACTCAACTTTGGTAATACATATGTATCTAGGAATCTGTCCACTTCAGTGTTTTCTGTTTCATTTGAGTACAGGTTCTCAAAGTAGGTATTGATGATCTGGATTTCTGCAGGATCTGTTGTGGTTTCACCCTTCTTATTCTTAACTGCATAGGTTTAATTCTTTTTTATGATAAGGTTGGCTAGCAGTTTATCAATTTTATTTAAACTTTCATTAGATAGTCTCTAAAATTTTGTAGAGTTCAGCAATGAATCCATTAGGACCTCAGCTTTGGTAAGTTTTATTACACTTTTTATTTTATTGATTAAAGTTGAACTATTTACACTTTTTTATCTTCTTGATTCAACTATGGACATATATAAATACCTAGGAATTTTTTCAATTTTTGGGGAGTACCAGGAATTGCACTTGCCAGGCAGGCACTTATGCCACTGAGCTATATTCCCAGTATATATATATTTTTTTCTTGTTAGAGCAAATTTTCTTGAAGTGGATACCAATCACCCTTTGGATTTCCCCAGAATCCACTGAGATTTCACCTTTTCATTTCAACATGCATGGATTTGAGTCTTTTCTTTCCTTTTCTGATAAGGTTGGCTAAGGGTTTGTCAATGTTATTTAATCTTTTAAAGTACCAATTCCTCAGTTCATTGATTATTTTCATTGTTTCCTTCATCTCAATTGTATTAATACTAGTAAATATAAATCAGTGTATAATTTTAACATTTTTGGTGTTATGTCTGAAATTTGGTGAAACAAATTATATTAAGTGATGATGGGTGTTATTGATATATAACTCTCAACCAGCTAGAAGTCAGTTTGTGTCCCTTGAAATTGAAGAATGAATTCTAAAATATAAGAGTAGGAAAAATTTACTGAAAGATAGCTCCTGAGAGGCAGGGAAAGACCCTAAATTGAGTTCTCACTGTGGCCACTTTTCTAAGAGTGTTTCATAAATGACAAGATGGGTACAAAATCATAAATTGGGTACAACATAAGTCAAAACTATAATCAACCAGTAAGATTATATGTAGACACTTAGCTAATATTCACTCAATAAGGAAGTAGGTCATGAAGAAAGAGTACATGGAAAGAAAAAAACACTTTTGTGAAGGGGTGGGTCCAGAGATCCTGGTCACCTACCTTGGCGATCAATGTTTCTCTGGACTCTTTATTGCACCAGGTGAAACCAGTTACAGTATGATCTGAAGTTATTGCCCATCCCTCAGGGATGCATGTAGCCCTGGTTATTTCATCTTTATCTTGAGGCCTACCCTTTGACGCACATCAAGCCACAGTTATAATATGTTCTTATCTTTTGCATTGACGCTCTCAAGGGCCTAACCCTGTCTGACTGCCTAGAACATTTTTGACTAACTTTCTTATCTATAAAACTGTTGTCATACATTTTTATAGAACAACTTATTCATTAATTGTGTTTATATTTTCATCCACGTATCTAGATTCTACCTCTGTTATCTAATCATACAGGCATACTGACAGATTGCAGTTTTCATTCCAAGTCACAACAATAAAGCAAATATCACACTAAAGGTAGTCAAACTATTTTTTAAATTACTTGGTGCAAATATAAATTCAATTTACACTAGTCTATGAAATGTAAAATAAAATGATGCCCCACACTCAATGTGTACATTTTATTTAAAAATATATTATTACTAACAAATGCTAACAACCATCAGAAGCCTGCAGTAAGGCACAATCATTTTGTAAGTGAAGGATCTTAGCTCAGGTTTTGTGGCTGGTGAAAGTGGCAGTTCCTCAAAACTATCAATAAAGTCTGCTATACTGATTGACTTTTTCTTTCATGAAAACTTTCTTTGTAGCACATGATGCAGTTTCATAGAAGTTTCCCACAGTAGAACTTCTTTAAAACTTTGATTAAATACACTCTTTCTTGCCAATGCTTCATCAACTAAGTGTATGTAATATGCTAAATCTTTAGTTATCATTTTAAAAATGTTCACATCATCTTTCCTATGAGTGGATTCTGTCTCGATAAGCCATGTTCTTTTACATAACAAGCAACTCCTCATTCATTCAAATTTTGCCACGACAGTTCAGCAATTCACTCACATCTTTAGGCTCCGCTTCTGTTTCTAATTTTAAATCGAATGCTAATTCTAATAATTCTAATTCTCTTGCTCTTATTACCACATCTGCAGTTACTTTCTCCAGTGAAATCTTCATCCTTTCTAAATCTATCCATGTGGTCTGGAATCAACTTCTTGCAACTATTGCCAGTGTCTGTATTTTGACTTCACAACAATGAATGTGCCATATGGCCTCTCAACTCTGAAAATTTTCCCAAAGGTTTTCAGCTTACCTTGCCCAGAGAAATCACTATTTGTGGAAATTACTGCCTTAGAAAACACATTTATTAAAATCAAAACTACTCCTACACCCCAAATATCTCCTTAAACCATGGATGTTGTTTTAACAAATATAAAAAGATTAAACTCATGATACATTGCCACTAAAGCTCCTTGCTGGCCAGGTGGGTTGCCAATAAGAAACGATACTCTGAGCCATCATTTTTCTCCACGACTAACAGATTTCACTAGCAGCATTAGAATATTCAGGAAACCAGGTGGCAAAGACATGTGCTATCACGTAGGCTTTTCTGTTCCATTTATAAAGCAGAGAGAAGTAATTTAGTACTATTCTTAAAAATTTTTTCAGAAAAGTAAAAGAACAATGTCTGTGATGGGAAGTTGAATTTCTCCCTAATAGGAGAGTCAGTCAGTTGTTTGACGCTCTGAAGGCGGATGCTGATTTTGCCTCATAGCTAGGAAAGTCCTACTTGGCATCTTATATTATAAGGCTGTCTCATGCACCTTGAAAATCTGTTCCTCAGTGTATCTGCCTTTCTCAGTGATCTTAGTTAGGCTTTCTAGATGACCAGCTGGCCCCATGTGTCCCAACTTCCAGCTCATTTTATAATTTCAAATTATGAGACACGGGGTGGATTATTTTCTTAACCCTTGTAAATGGATTTCGGCTGCTACCGACTTTGTGTTCATCAATATCTTTACCTCGCTTACCCTTAACAGATTTGAAGTGAGTTAAGGCCTTGCTCTGGATTAAGCTTAAATTCAAGTGAACTTTGTGGCTATTTTGATCTTCAAACCAGACCACTAAAATCTTCTCCATATCATCGCTGAAGCTTGGCATTTATTTGTTCATTGAATTAGCACTTTAACAATCATTTTTGGTTGATATACAATATTCACATCTACTTGCGAAGAACTTTAATGTCATCAAGAACTTTTCCTTGCATCTTGTACTTGGCTAACTGTTGCTCACAGGAGAACTGCTTTCAGACTCTCAGCTCTCAATGTTCTTTCTCTGCTAAGCTTAGTCTTTTCTAGCATTTGATTTAAATTGAGAGACATATGACATTTTATTTCACTCAAGTACCTTGAAGCAATGGTACCATTATTTATTATCCTAATTTCAATATTGTTGAATATCAGAAAGTACAGAGGACCAAAGAGCAGTAAAAAGACAAAGGTTTGGTTGGTTGGTTGGTTAGGCAATTTAGACATATACAAAATTTAAAAAATAGGTTTATTTTTTAGATGGGTTGTTTGTGACACCTTAAAAAACTGCAATGATGGTAACATTAAAAATCATTGATCATAGACTAAAACAGTAATAATGAAAATTTTCAAATATTATGAGCATAATCAGAGCATAATGCAGAGACATAAGTGAGTATATGTTGAAATACTGGTACCCAGTGTATTCATGATTACATAAAACCAGTATCTATTGTACAACAGTGCAAGGTCCAGTGGCTGTGCATTCAATATTAATTACTAAAGAATAAACATTGTGCCTGTGATGTTTAATTGTCAGTTTGGCTGTCTGAGGAGATGTCTAGAGAGGAGGTGGGATCCTGAGCGTACTATCAGCAGCAGCAGATTAGCTCCTCATTTCCGTACCGAATGTAGTCTTGGGAGATCAGGCCTGACGGGAGGAGGTGGGGCCTGGGACCCCCTTTGCGGGATGTCTCTCGTGGGGGTGTTTGCCCCTTCCTCTTTACCCAGCCTCTAGGAGGTAGGCAGCTCTTCCCCTCCGGGCCCCTCTCCACTGATGCTTCTTAGTCCACCATGGGCTCAACCTTCTGACACCGGAAACCAAATTAAACCTCTCCTCATCCCAATGGCAGGGGTCAAGAACTTATCCCTGGGAACAGAAAAGCTAAACAACCCAAACTTGCAGAGAAAAGAATGGAAATAAAAAGTTTTGTAAAGAATAATTTTTTAAGTATCTAAATGGAGTACAAATAAAGCAGCTCACCCTAAAATTGCTCTAATTATATGTTTCACTTTCAAATTTATTCATTTAAATAAAGCAAAGTAGCTAATGAAAAAGAGCACTCAGGTCATTAATTTTGGAGTTGAAACAGGTGTGGTGGCGCACACCTGTCATCCAAGCACTCAGGAGGCTGAGGCAGGAGGATCCTTGCAAATTCGAGACCCTGGGCTTCAAAGTGAGCTCAAGGCCAGCCTGAACTGCATAGTAAGACCCTGTCTCAAAAAGTTTAAAAAAAATCTTACAGTTCAGTAAGTCAAACTATTCCATGTATTTGTAGTACTTTTGTAATGAAATGCATATTTACCTATATTTCATGGAGT
This sequence comes from Dinomys branickii, assembly GCA_004027595.1. NCBI lineage: Eukaryota > Metazoa > Chordata > Mammalia > Rodentia > Dinomyidae > Dinomys > Dinomys branickii. Next base: position 51,105 of record PVLD010008043.1, read on the forward strand.
AATAGGAGAAATGACTAAATTCTGAGAAATACTGAATATATTATTAAGGGAGAATTTAGACACAATTTCCATGAAAAATAAATAAATTAAGAGCCAGATATAAGCAATTATTTTGTCCCATTGCACTGTAAGGTGATTCTGTCAAATTATGTGCAAGAGTTCTGAGTATTTTCATCAGAAAGAAATTATATGGATGAATGTTTATCCCTAGAATGCATGGGAACCTGGATTTATTACCCAGAACAGCCCCAGACCCCAAAACTGACTTTATGCTGGACATGGTAGTGCACACGTATAAACCCATCTACTCTGTTGAATGAGACAGTAGATTTGCAAATTAGAGGCTAGTCTGGACTTCCAGCAAGACCCTCTCCCAAATAAATAAATGGAAAAAGCTGGACTTGTAGCTCACAGTAGCCCCAGAATCCAATTCTCAGTATCACTGCTACTAATGCTAATAATGGTACTAATACTAGTGCTGCTAATAGTAATATTTAAATATTTGAGAAGATTGTAATGTTTAATCTTATTTAATCATTATATAATATGCATATGTTCAGCATTCCATGTGGTACCCTATTTTATATATCATTTTGTACATGACTACATCTGGTAATCTGAGCAGCTATTTTGAAGATAACAATCAGCAATATAATAATCATTGTTAATTTCCTATCATCTTGTTTTGAATTCTGTATCATTTTTATTGTTTTGTTTTTAACTTTAAAATAATATATAAATACAATAAAAATGAAAATATCAAAAAGTTTTAAAACTTTAGAAAAGAGATGGCATAAATAAAGGCAATGAACTTGAAGTATTACTTTATAAAAGAGCAACATGAGAACAATTTATAGTATTAAAATATACCTAGCGTATTTAAATTCAAGCAGGCAGTTATTTGGGCCTGTAATAGTATGTAGCACATGTAGTACTTTGCAGAAATCCCAGATAAGGATACTTGAATAAAGACAGAATATTTATGAGGAAACTCAGGTCAATAACTAAAAGCCAGTTAGAAAAGCCACTGAAGGAAAAGCTATTCTAGTGGTTTCTGATGCCCGGACTCTGAATCCCCACTGTTACTCACGGCGCAGGTAAACGTAAGGAAGGGTTGTACTTTTACAACTTTATGATTAGTTATTAGCAGTTTAATTTTGAAATCCAACCTCAAATGCAATTTCCAATATATTTTATTACCATTTTCAAAGGTGTTAGGGACAATTATTTATGTGAATTATGCTTTGTTCAAACGTAATAAGCTAAACACAGTCAGCAGGGAGGAGAAGGAAAGCGGTGACACGTACCGGAATGGAACAGCGCCCTCAGCACCGTCAGGGTGAAAATCATACATCCACTGTCGCAAAAAGGTTAAAATCAGATTTTAAAGTTCTATAAGTTAAAATGTTAAATATGAGTTTGAAGAAAACATTCTACATGATATTTAAAATAGAAAAACAATGAGAACAACTCAGAAAAGCTGATATAAAAATGAAAAGTGTAAAAAGTTCAATATACCGACAAATAAGCACCACATGTAAAAAATACAGTATCTGAGAGGTGAGTTTAAACAAGTCCTTTAAAAATAGGATAAAACTGCAAAAGTCGTAAGACATCTCTAGATATCACATCAACAGTGTAATAAAATTCCATAGTGGGTGTTCTTAAAGGCTACAACCGGCCACACAGAGAGGATGGAGTGTTTAACATTTAAACATTTTTATTATAGAATGATGACATCAACCTGATTAACATACCATTTACCCACCTTGTTCTTGTGGTGAGAATATTTAAAATGTAAGTTTTGAGCAATTTTCTAAAACTGAATACATAAATGTTGATAATCAACATACTGTGTCACATGTATTTAATTACATTGCTCCTAACTAAAGTTTTGCAGTCCAGATAATGAGAGAGTACATATTAAATTTTAGCAGATTCAGCCCCAACTTGAGAATCTAATAAATACTTATTAAAGTATACCTAAGACAAATGAATGTAGAATTATTAAGACTACTACATTAGGAAAATTAAATTCATAGATAACAAACTGTACAATTAACTTTGTCTGGAAAAATATTGTAAAATATGCATAATTTACTATTTTTGTATCCAAAATATAGGGAGAACACATAAAATCCAACAATGAAGAAAACAGTCTACATGATATTTAAAATAGAAAAACAATGTGGACAACTCAGAAAAGGTGACACAAGAATGAAAACTTACCAGATGTAAAGAAGTTCAATATTCTTTATATTTAGGAATTGTAACTTCGCAGTATGATATGTCTGGACATGACTAAAGTTGTCAGTATCCAAAATATTATGCTTTAGTGGTCTGTGAGAATATGTATCTATAAATTATGACATTAGGAATGCAAAATGGTAAAGCCATTTTGACAAATAGGTAAGTAGTTTCTTTCAAAGTTAAGCATAATCTCATTATACGAGGCATCAATTTCATCTGCATTTACCTGAATGATTTGAAAACTTATATTCATACATAAAGCATGTAAATATTTAAAGAAGTTTTATTCGTTATCACTCCAAAGTGAAAGAAACCCAGATATTCTCAATAGATACAAAAATATATCTTAAAAATCATATATTTCCCTACTAAATACCAGTAAGAAAAGACGAGCTATGAAGCCAGGCAAAAACTGGGATGATTCGTAAATGTGCTTCGCTCTGTGAAATAAATCGATCTGAAAAGGTCACCTGCCAACTGAGATTCGATTCATATAACATGGGGTAATGTAAATGCAGAAGAAACAGCAGAAATGTTAAACGATTGCCAGATGTTCGGTGGAGCTGAGTGGATAAAGTATAGGAATTTGGGGAGTTGTGGATTTGTTATGGCCAAAACCACTATAGATACTGGAAAATATGTGTATGCCAGCGCCCACACACTTCACAACAGCGAAAGTGAACTTTAATTTACGCAAATTTAGAAAGCCATTTTGTTGTTGTATTCAGATTGAAACACATAATTCAAAAACAAAACTAGCTATTATACACGTATTCAACAACTTCACAGAATTAGGAGAAAGAAAGCACATACTTTATTTTTTTATTTTGAGGAGAAAACAAAATAGCAACAAAGATAAAAACAAAACAACAGAAAGACTAGACGTTGGAGATGGATGGAGTATGTGAAATTAAAGGCGCATTAGCACTACAGTCCAGCGGATATGTCCATATGCAATGGTGGTTTTACATTCTCCCCAGTACGTTTGGTGGTCCCTTTAACACTGTCACTTCATTAGCAAAATAACTGATTTTTTTCACTTTTATTTTAAAAGTAAAAGAACAAAAACATATTAACAAACAGACACAAAGTAGCATAAGAATAATACAATCAAAACTGAATTACAGACAACGTGACAGGGAATCAACAGTGGTTGTTGCATTACATATTGATAACTTCAAAGTGTATACTCAGGAAAACATATATAGACATGCAAAACTGATCAAACAAACAATCATCAACCATTCCCTACAATAAAGTGACCCAAGTCAGCAGTACAACTATGTTAGATATGCTACATATACATACATACTTACATACATACATAGATAATTATCCCTTCCTTCCTTTTTCTTTTTTTATATAATTCTTTTTAAATGTGAAAGAGAAAGAACCACATCAACAACAACAACAAAGCGGGCAGCATTAACAGAGACGCACAGCAGCGCAACAGCAGCGCAATCTAAACTGAACTATAGACAAAGCAACAGGGAACCAGCAGTGGCTGTTGCGCTGCGTGTTGGCAGCTTCCAAGCGCGTGCTCAGGAGAACACGTATGGACATACAGGATGGGTCAAACAGCCCGTCATCAACTGTTCCCCACCACTAAGTGACATAAGACAATAGTAGAACCATGTCAGCCCTCCTGCACATATGTACATATGTACACACATACATACATTTTTGCTTCTTTCTTTTCTCCTTTCCCTCATCCCGTCTGTTCTTCACTCTTGAACAGATTTCCTTCATGT
>PVLD010008043.1:55205-87075 GCA_004027595.1 Dinomys branickii
CGGTGCTTGCACATGTACCTCTGATTTATTTCACTTATGAGTATGGTGTCTAATTGTGACCATTTGCCTACAAAGGCCCCAAATCTGTCCCTCTTTATAGCTGAGTAATATTCCATTATATAAAAATGCCACAGTTTTTTAATCCAGTCCTCTGTGGATGGACATTTGGGTTGCTTCCACAATTTAGCTATTACAAATTATGCTGCCATAAACATGGGTGCACATATATCAGAGTGGTATGATGTTTTCAGATCTTCTGGGAAAATACCCAGAAGGGGAATAGCTGGTTTGAATGGAACCTCTAGACCTAGTTTGCTGAAAAATCTCCAAACGGCTCTCCACAGTGGTTGCACCAGTCTGCAATCCCACCAGCAGTGTAGTAGAGTCCCTATTTCTCCACAGCCTCGCCAGCATTTGTTATTGGATGATTTTTTAATACTGGCCAATCTTACTGGGGTGAGATGAAATCTCGATGTTGTTTTTATTTGCATTTCTCGAATGACTAAAGATATGGAACATTTTCTCATATATTTATTTGCCATTTGTATTTCTTTATCTGAGAAGTGTGTATTCATCTCAGATGCCCATTTCTGGATTGGGTCTTTGAATTTGGACAGGTATATGTTTTTTCTTTGTATGTTCTAGATAGAAGACCTTTGTCTGAGGGACAGCCAGCTAGGATTAAAGAAGAAATTAAAAAATACCTACAAACAAATGAAAATGCAAATACAATCTACTGGAATCTGTGGGATACAATGAACTGATTTTTGAATACTTAAGAAGGTTGTTTACATCCAAGTCTTCCCATAATCTTTTATAAAGTGCTTCTCATCCCTAACTGTACAATAGAATCATCATGAATCTTCCTGAAAATACTCAAAGTCTGTATGAAACTGGACGAATTAGATCAGAGTGTGTGGAAGATGACATTAGGCATGGACATTACATTCAAAAAAGCTTCCTTAGTTGAGTACTTATACTTTCATTTGACATATCACATGCACATAGCAAAATATAATAACATTGGTTAATTTTGTAAATACAATAATATCCTTATGTACCAAAGCCACAGTATGTGAGAGTTTCACCACAGGAAAGGCTTTCTCATGTCACACATCAGGTGACCAACCATCTGCAGAGGCAGTTACTCTATTGACTTCTAAAATAGAGACTCTCAATATTCCTCTCTGAAGTACTGTATCCACATCAGTGTGAACAACTTGATACATAAGCCCACAAATTTTTGTTTCTTTAGAAATAATGAAACCCACTGGGGTAAAATAGTCACTGGACAATATAATATGGCATGATTTATGTTAGTATTAAAGAAAGCCCTTGGATTTTTGTTTTTAAATTTGGAAGCACACAACTTCTAATTTTGGTTGTTTACACAGAATAATACCAATGCTCAGATGCTCAGAAGTATTGAGTATGCTACTGCATATGACAAAAGGGACTTTGCAGATGTAAGGAAGCTCAGTAACCAAGGGAACATTATTTCTGATGTTTCACGTGAGCCCTATCCATCTCTTCACTCCTTAAAAACAAATAAAACGTAGAAAGAAGAAGTTAGCATGTGTTCTCTGTTTACACTCTGCCAATTTTGAATTACAAGAGGTGAAAATTCAAGAAGAAATGCAGTGACCTCCAGAAAAGGCAAGAAATGAATTTTCTCTAAGAACCTCTTAAAGGAAGGTTCTCTGCTGAATGAATTGATTACAGTCAAGTGAGATTCACGTTAAAACCATGACCTTTAGAGCCGTGAGATAATACATCTGTGTTGTTTGAAACCATTAAGTTTTAAGTATTTATGGCAGTTGAGAACATATACACAGACTAACATCACTTAAAGCTAGAATTTTATTCTGAGAAATGAGGCATTAATTGATGAGACCATTGAGTAAACTGCATAGCATGTGTTTACAAAACAAAATTCACTAAAACATTTGTAGATAATATTCTTATGAGACCATCTGCTTATTCACATACCAAAATTAACTGAAATATTATGTTTTCATTCCTCTATATGTATAAATGAACAAAGGAAATATATGTGTATATATTTCTTATGTATCAGTAAGTGTACAGATATGTGCATCAAACATGCAAACATACAATACATAAATTTTACATACATCAAGCACTATATTCACTGAAAAGTATGTGAAATTTGTCTTAATTTCTCTAAAAAATTCTTTGTTAATTTTCCATAAAATCTATTTTTAATGTCTAATTATTTTGAGCAACACTCAGCTAAAATATTGGCATTGTTACTGTAGTTTTGTAGTGTTTTATTAAGAAATACGTGATCTGTGTATGATTTTCCATAGCATGTACACTAAAATGTAACCTACAACATGAATATTGTAAAAGGTTTTGAAAAATGTTCTCCGTGATTTATAATGCTATGGTAATGGCAAGTGGGACAGATGGCTGATAGTAGATCATCAATCTCAGTTACTTAGGCTGAAACAAACTTCTAAAATAAAGATGAGTCATTCTTCAGGATAGAGAAAGAGTCGTTAAAATCACCATCATCCTCTCAAACTGATTTTCCATTTGAGACATATGAGTGAGGTGTAAGTTGTGTTATGAGAACCTTCTCCCAAATGGGAGGATGCCCTAAGTAAGCAAATATTCCTAACTTTTTGGACAGATTTTTCAGTCTACGTGGCCACACTCTTGCTGAATTATGTTTAAAGCCCCCACACTCAAACTGGTAAGCTTATGCATCCACTCCTAAAATAGCATACAAATGGACAGAGATGGATAAAATAATTTGAAATTAATAAATATTTTACATATTTCTATTAATAAGAATCGGTGCATGTTTAGTAGGTAGCCAAAACTATATAACCAAATATGATTGATAATTATTAAATTATTATCATGTTTCACAGAAATACACAAACATGCACATAATCGTACATAATGACTGTATAACATATAAGAGGAAATGTGGTCATAAATTTATATAACCAATGGAAAATACTACAAATAATATTCTCCTATGAACTCTCCTATTTCTACATTGCTGGAATCTGTGACATTTCTACTCTGAGAGATTACGGATAACATCCGTCTCTGCCTCAACTGCTGTTAGAACCCGCTTTCCCTTGTACAGTTTCCCTCACGTGTGTGTAGCGGTATATTTCTCACATCCTCTTGGCTTGCTTCTTTTGCCTAATACGGTCACATAGTTTTAGGGATCATTTTTACCTAAACTAATTTGTCTTCTCAATATGGAAATATTCATGTTTTGATTTCAATACAATTTGGGCTGTTTTTTGTGGGAGTTTTATTGTCCTTCATTATGTTTTCAACTGCTCATACCCTACGTTGCTGCTTTTGCTCTTATCTCCGATGCATCAACTACATCAGTTTTTGTAAAGTATTCTCAGTTAAATTTTTTTCTAAAAAACAGTGTATCCCAAGTGTATTAAAATGAATGTCTGCAGCTGGGTGTGATGTTGTACACCTGTAATACCAGCACTAGGGAGTCTGAGACAGGAGGAGTTTGAGACCAGCCTGAGCTACAAAGTGAGCTCGAGGCCAGCCTGAACTTCACAGTGGGATCCTATGTCAAAAAGACAAAAAAATAAAAAGACTATTAGAAATCTTAAAGTAACTTGATTATCTTTAGAATTTTTAAATTTATAATTACCTAAGCATTTTAATTATGTGCATATGAATTTTAAAATCCTCCATGGATTTTTGGTAAAGACATTATAAAACATACTTTTAAATGTAAAATATATTTAATGTAAAGTAGATGTAAAATTAATTAAATAATGATTAAGAGATTTACACAATACTTTGAGACACATACTAAATTATAACCTAGATTAGTAAATGTAACATTAATAGCAATCCTAAAACCTTGTTATTCCATAAATCTAAAATTTCTAGAGTTAACACACACAAATAATATGTAGTCATGAATACAAATATACTTGATATATGTATTTTTTACTAATTTTATTATAATATTTTGTATAATAAGACAATTCTTATTAACAAGAATATTTTAAACTGCCATCTTTATCTCTTTGTGAAATGTGTGTCTCTAATATTTCTTGTATTTCAGTTTACCTTTGGGGTAGTATTAGAATCATTTCAAATTTTTAGGATTTTCAGCTTTTTATCATAAAAATAATTATGTCTCTATTTTTAAAGTGTTTGGTACAACAGAATTTAAATGTGCTCCTTTTGTAACCTAGTATGGAAATTTTTCATTTTTAATTAAAGCATTAATTCCATTTATGTTGAATATAAAACACTTAAACATTTGAGTTAAATTTATCATATTCTACATATATTTTTGTTTAATCTGTTCCTTTGCTATACCCATTTTTTAACTCTTTTATTATTAAATACATTTTCAAGTACTCCAGAACTGCACTGAAAAACTTTGTGTGTACAATTCCTGTGCCATTTTTCTTTTATTTTTTTATCTTGAGGCAACATTTGTGCCACTTATTATTTGCTAATGTCTTAAATAAGTCTAAATAGGTCCATTTGCTTATTTACAGATATATATATATATATACACTATACACACACACACACACACACACACACACACACACACATTATCTGGTTTCTTTTCATTTTTGCTGTTCACATTTACATACTTTTCACCTGGCTGGTGAGATTTCTCTTTTCATTTTATATTTATTTGATTTATTGAATAATAGAGTACAGAGATTTAATTATTGTTATTTTCGCTGATAAAGCAACAAATCACCTGTAAAGGAAATCCTTCAGCATCATAGCAGATTTCTCAACACAAACTATCAAGTCAAGAAGGACTTGGTGTGAGGTATTTCAAGTCCTGAAAGAAAACAACTTCCAACCCAGACTGAGGTACCCAGCAAGACTACTTTCAGAATAAATAAATACATAAATAAATAAATTACATACTTCCATGGCAAAGAACAACTGAAAAATTCAAAGATAATGAAGACAAAAATTCCAAGACCACCAACAGAAAGGAGCTACCGGGCAAGACAAGTGAAATAAACCAGAAAACAGGAAACCAACAGTAGGAAAATAATATGATAAGGAAAAGTCGATACATGTTACACCCATCACCATAAATGGTCTCAATCCAGCAATAAAAAGAAACAGAATGGTAAAGTAGAGCAAGACACAAGATTCAACAATACGCTGCAGTATAAAAATGAGAGTCTGAAATGAATGGACAGTTCTTAGATTAAGAAATACAAATGGCAAAAAATATATTTTAAAAATATTCAACATCACTGGTGATTTCAGAGATGTTAATTTTAATGATGTTAAAATTTCATCTTACACTAGAAAGGATAATTATTACCAAGAAATCAACCAGTTACACAGGCTGGAAGGACTGTGGGAAAAAGAAAACCTCTCCACTATTGGTGGGAGTGTAGACTAGTACAACCTCTGTAGAAATCTGTGTGGAGATTCCTCAGAAAACTAAAAGTAGAGGCTCCATTCAGCCCAGGAATTCCCCTTCCAAAATGAATTTAAAGCATCAAACCACAACAATATATGCAAACCATATTTATAGCAGCACAATTTGTAATAGGTAAATCTTGCAAACTCCATCATCAGTTGACAAATGAATAAAGAAAAAGTGCATTTTTTGACAGAATGGAGTACTATTCAGCCCTAGATAAGGATTCACTTGAGACACTTCTAGGTTTATAGATGCACTGTGATACCATACTCTTAAGTGAAAAAAATCAGAGACAGCTGTGTAAGTACTGCATTGTTCCTTGTGTGTGAAAATCCAAAAATGCAAATAAGGACCAAAATGTGTAACAAATATTGTGAATCAATAAGAAAATATTCAAGTGGAAAGTGAACCCAGGGAAGAGGAAAGAATGAAGGGAAAATAAAAATAAATGAGAAAAGAAGGAAAAAAGGGAAACAGCTTTTGTAAATAAGGAGAGAAAGAATGGTTGAATTGATGGTAGGGAAATGCAGAAAAAGAGAATCAAGGTATGCTATATACAGGTAAAATTTCCCTATGATGAATGTGACCATTATGTGTGCCTAAAATGTACAAATAGACTTAAATTTAAAAAAGAGCATGGTCAAAAAAAAGTATATGTTCTCAAAGTCCATCTATTTAGCTATAAGTGTTCTACTTCCTACCCAAGAGCAAGGGATATCTGCACATTTTCATATATTTCCTTTAATCTCCTTTGTCAGAGTATTGTAGCATTTAATGTAAAATTTCCTCCATTGGATTATCTCCTATGTATCTCATTTTTTTTGTATGCTATTGTAAAAGTTGTTTTTTCCCATATTTGTCTATGAGAGAATTTATTATTTTAGTACAGAAATACTATTGATTTTAGAGTGTTGAATTTGTATCCATCTATACTGTTGAATTTGGGTTTTAAATCTAGAAGTTTTCTGGAAGAATTTTGGGGGTTTTCTATGTAGAGTAACATCATTCACAAATAATGTTAATTTAACTTCTTCCTTTTTTATTCTGTTCCTTTTATTTCTTTCACTTGTCTAATTTCTTTGGCTAATTGCAGAACTACAATGAGTAAGTCATCATAGTGAAATTCTTGTCTTATTCCTATTTTAGAGTAAAAGCTTTCCTTTTTGGCCACTTAATATGGTGTTTACAATTGCTCTGTCCATTCCAATTCTCTAGAGTGTTTTCATCATGAATGGGTATTGGACTTTCCCAAATGCTTTTTCTGCTTTTATTGAGATGACTATATGGTTTTTGTCCTTGGCTCTGTTATGCTGTACTACATTAATTGATTGTGTATGTTGAAGCATCCCTGTATCCCTGGAATGAGTTGTAATTGGTCATGGTGTATATAACCTTCTTGATGATTTTCTGCTTTTGGTTAGCCAGTATCTTATTGAGTAGTTTTCTGTCTATGTTGACTAGGGAGTTTGGCCTTTTTGATTGGGTCCTTCTCTAGTTTTTGTATCAAGGTAATATTTGCTTTCAAAAATGATGTTGGGAGTATTGCTACACTTTCAATTTTATTAAATAATCTGAGAAGTAATGGCATTAGATCTTCTCCAAGTTTCTTATAGAATGCAGCAGTGAATCCATTAAGACTTAGACTTTTCTTTGTTGGTATGTTTTTAATTATATTTTTATTTCATTGAGTGATATTAGGTTATTTAGATTTTTTATATCTTCTGGATTCAACTTTGATAATTCCTATGTGTCTAGAGGTCTGTCAATTTTTTCTGTGTTTCCCTTATTGTTAGAATAAAGTTTCTAGAAGTAGGTTTTGGTGATCTTCTAGATTTACACAGAATCTATTGTGATTTCACCTTTCCGTTCCTCAATGCATGGGTTTGCATTTTTCCCTCATTTGTAATGAATGTGACTAGGGGGTCTGTCAATTTTATTTAATCTTTTAAAGAAATGAATCTTCAGTTCACTGATTGTGTGTACTGTTTTCTTCATATCTATTGCAGTAATTTCGGCTCAACTCTTTATAATTTCCTCCTTCATATAAGCTTTGAGCTTGATGTGTTCTATTTCAAGAAGCTATAAATTCAATATTAGGGTTTTTTTTTTAAATTTCAGCTTACTCTGCTTTCCTAATATGGAAATTCACTGCTATAAATTCACCTTTTAGGATTGCTTTATTGTGTCCTATAAGTTCTGGAGTATTACATTGGCATTATCACTTATTGTAGAAGCTGTTGAATTTTATCTGTGACCCTTTGGTTCTTCACGATGGTGGTATTTAATTCCATGTGCTTATTTTTTCCTGGTTTCTTTTAACATTGCTTTTTAATTTCATTGCGCTATGGTCTGATAGTGTACATAGAGTTATTTCAGTTCCTTTCTATTTACTTACGAATGTTTTATGAGGTAGTATGTTGTCTGTTTTGGAAAATATCCCATGTGCCACTGAGAAGAATGTGTATTCTAATGTGGAGTGAAGCCCTCTGTAGGCATTTACTAAGTCCAATTTTTCAAATTTTGGTTCAGTTCTGCTTTTTCTTAGTTGGTTTTTTTTGCCAAGTGGATCTGACTATTTGTGCCAGTGGTTGTTAATGTCCTGCATTGCAATTATATTAGTGCTTATTTGATTTTTTCATGTTTGTTAACATTTGTCTTATGTAGTTGTTTGCACCCAGATTTGGTATGTGTATATTTGGGATTGTTATCTCTTCCTCTTGGATTATTCCCTTCACAAGGATATAGTGACCTTCTTTGTCTCTCTTGATCAATGTTGGCTTGAAATCCACTTTGTCTGTAAATAGGATAAATATCTTGCCTTTGAGCAGGTTCCTGTTGCATGGAGTATTATTTTCTATCCTCTGATTTTCAAGCTATGTATTTCTTTTTGAATTTAATTTGTTTCTTTTTGCACCATATTGGTGGGGTTTTTTTGTTTTCTGTTTGGTTTTTTGACACAGTTTCACTATGTAGTAAAGGCTGGCCTTGAACTCATTTTGTAGCCCAAGAGGGCCTCAAACTCACAGAGATCCTCCTGCTTCAGCCTCCTGAGTGCTTGTAATACAGATGCAACCACACCTTGCCTTTTATGCGCCATACTGTTGGATCTTGTTTCTTGATACATTCTGCCAGTCTGTTTCTTTTGAGCAGTGAATTGAGACCATTTACTTTGCTAGTTATAACGGATATGTATTGATTTATCCTTGTCATGCTAGTTTCTCATTGTTGGGTCTCTTTTCTCCCCTCTGTTTATTTACTTGTTTGCCTTGGCTGCATTATTTCGGTGTTCATGGAACTGTAAACTTTCTTTAGTCTTTCTAGAATGTTCTTCAGAACATTTTGGACTGCTTTCTTGGTGGTCATAAATTTCCAAAGGTGTTCTTTTTCAAGGAAGTAGCTTAGTTTTGTAGGGTACGTTAATCTGTTTTGGATGTTGTTTTCTTTGGGTCTTAAAATACTTCCTTCCAATCTCTCCTTAACTTTCGTGTTTCTGTTGAGAAGTCTCCTGTGTTTCTGATAGGATTTCCTTTTTAGGTGATTTGTTTCTTTTTCTTAATAATTTTAATATTCTACCCTTGTGTTGAATTTCTGGAATCATGAATTCGAGAAAATATCATATATCCTTTTGTAGATGTTTTTTTGATCATGGCTAATTGGAGTTTCTCCTTTCATGCTTGGAAAATTTTCTTTATGTCACTGAGCTACCTCCTGTTTATTTCATTGACTCTGATCAATATTATATTATTATTTTTTCCATCATCTGGGAGCTATAAGATGGATTTTCATAGTTCCTTGCTATTTTAAGAAATCTTTCGTGACTGCCAATAACAACCCTATCATCTATATCTGAAATTCTTTCTTCACATTCTGCTGTCCAATAGAATTGCTGTTTCAATAGAATTTTTAGTCTCCTGGATATTTTTAATCTTTTTCATAGATTCCTTTTTTTTCTATGTTGGATATTCATGTTTTCCATCACTTTCCTAAGCTCCTCTATTTTTTAAATCTGTATCTACTCTAGAGTAAAACATGTCTTTCACTATGGCCATCATCTCTGTAGTCATCTGAGTAATGATTGCTGATTTCATTTTTTCTAAAGCCTCTTTTATCTGCTTTGTTACTTCTGATGTTACCACTTCAGAGTTTCCAGGAGAATGGCTTTTGGATTGTGCCATATCATTGCTCCCTGGGTTTGCCTTTGATGAGCTAGAAGTCTAGGGTTGTGTGCTGTTTAAACATTTTCTCATTTTCTATATTTTTATTATTTTAATCTGGTAAGATGTTGGTAAATTGCCTATGGTAACTAGTTTTACTGATAATATATAGAACCCTTAGAAAATGACTCCTCAGAGGTGTCTTCCAGGTGTAGCCATCTTTTGGGTTTTGAGTCTGTTTAAAGATCCCATCCCTTCAGTTTATTGGCATCAGAAATTGCTGCCTACTTGGCCCACACCCTGGTTCTTTGGCTCTGGCCTAATAGTATCTTTTATTACCCTTACATAACCCTATCCTTGCGAGAATAATGGATTAGAACAATTACATCACCTTGGCTAAAATGGTATAATCAACAATGGTAACATCAAACATAGCTGAGAAAATTATAAACTATAGGTTGTTATTAATTTACCATCTTTAGTCATATAAACTAGATTTGTGGTCATATACCAAAATCCAAAACAAAGCAGAAAACTGTATGCAGTAAATAAACACTTGATTTGCTAATCTTACCTTCAGGGGAGAAAATTTATGAGTTTAGGGAAAACAACAGAGAAATAGAAAAGGAGCAAGAGTTTGGAATGAAATGTGAAAGACAGGAAAGGTCACCCAAACTTTGGGAATCTGGCAAAGAAGACAGGAGCGAAGAAGAGAAAGAATAAAAAACAAGAACAGGACAAAACAATTAAATTTAAAAAAAGAAAACAAAAATGAAATAACAATTAAATAAACAGAATCTTTGTTCACACGTATATAACAACAAGAACAAACAACCAAGAAAAAACAAAGAAACAACAAAAAGAAGAGAGGAAAAAGAAAGTAGAAACTGAGAAAAATGTCTACTTCAGTGTGTGCCTCTGCTGTCCCTGGTAGACACAGTGGGCAGAGTCCAGATGCAAGTGAATTAAGCCCAGCAATCCAGTAGTAGCTTTTTGTGGGTTAATAGATGATCCCTGTGTGCCTGTGCATTTAGTTGCTCTATGCTCTGAGAGTTTGTTTGGAGGCTCTAGCAGGGGAGAGAACCTATTCATATACCCTTGACCAAGGAACGGTCCTCCTCTCTCAGGGATGGTCATCCTCTTTGAACAAGCACCCAATTTTGGGAGGGACACACATGGAACACTGAGGGAGGAAAGTGACACCCGCCCAGCCAGCTGGATCAGCTGAATCAACGCTGGTGATCAGTGGGGTGATAGATGTCGCGGCCAGATCTCCCTCATCCTCTATGATCTGGTTGTGAGGCTAGAAGCAGAATTTTGAGACTTTCACAGTCCTCCTGGTTTGAACTCATCTCCCTGCCAATTCGAACCTGCCTCCCAGACTGGGTCACTGGGATACACTAGATAGAGCCCGCAGCTGCTCTGAGTTCTGAGCTCTGTTGGCCCCTTTCCAGGACGACTACTGGCCAATCTACCTCTCCTGGGGGACGTTTGAACCTAAACAGCTCACCAGCCACTGCCGCCTGCTGCATCCGCTGCTCCGTTCCATCATGGCATTTCTCCACTGAAGTAGTCCATGTGCATCTGTAGGTTCGAGCTGCCACTCCGACGCAGTGAGGCCAAGCTCAAGGAGAAAGTCTCACTTGCTACCTCCTACTCTTGGTTGCATCTCTGTCTTTGCTCTCCTTATGGGTTTCATTTCTCACTTATGATCGTTTCTGGGTTCCAGGGACCCATTCCCCTGTCTTCACGGTGCTATATTCCAGCATTGGGACAACAAATTTCAGAGAGGCTCTTCCTCTGCTGCTCATGACTCTAACATCTTCCCAGAAGTAGAGACCACATCTTAAGTGAAGTAGATTGGACACACATGTATAGCTGTTGCACTGGTTCTCTGGTGTGAGAAACTGCAAGCGTAAACAGGAAGCAAAGTATATAATAGATACTGTGAAATAGGAGGAGATTGTTTAAAAGAAAAGGGAGAAATGAAGGAGAGCAAGAGAAAGCAAATGAGAAAAGAAGGACAAAAGGGAAACAAACCTTTGTAAATGGAGGGAGGGTGTTAAGGGAGAGCAAGGGGATGGGGACAAAGCATCAGGCTATGTCACATACAGTTATAAATTCCCTTGAGAAATATGATCATTATGTACATGCGAATGATTCCAATAAACTTAAGAAAAACAACATGAAGACTCCCTGTGAATATTTTTTGGGGGGCAGGAAACATGGATGCTTCTTTTTTCCTTTCCATATATATTACCTGAAATAATCTACTCTGCAGAGTTACAAAATAGTTTTAAACAATACTTGAAAAGACACTTAGTGATTACTGAGATTTGAACAGAGGTTGATATTTTAATTGATATCATATGGTGGTTCAAGACTGTTCTCTAATTGTGCCATTATTTGAATGCTCTTATTCATGTACCTTTGTTACATTACTGACTTCAAAACCATTGACCACATTGTCTTAGTCATTTTGAAAGATGGCTGTGTCATAAATTGTGTCTAGTTCACATGGTGTCACACAAGGCGTCTGTGAGGCTGGAGACGGAGGAGAGTTCCTTCGTCCACCTTATCTATCATTGTTACTTGTCAGCATCAGCATCTGCAGCATGTACTGCTTGAAAACACCTTCTACAAAGAAGCGTGAAGGAACATCTTATGGATTAGCAGAGTATAATGAGAGTATCACAATTTTTTATTATGATTTCTGCTGTAACATACATATCTCATATAACTGCATATACTATAGCATTTTAGAAATGTCTTGCTAACCAAAAGAAAAACCTTCACTAACCAAACTTTAAGTAGGTTAATATTTATATATAATGATATATTCTTTCCCTAGATTGCCATTCAATTTCAGCATCTCTGTATTGGTTCCTCAAGTGAATTGTGCTGTGCCAAAAAGATTTTAGCTGGGACTGAAATTCATTAGCCAAAGATAAATATCTGTGTGAATTTGTGACTGTGATTTAATTTATGTAGAATATTTTCTCAAAATTAATACAAGAATAATATAGATCTTTAATGGGATTGTGTACCTCAGTAAAATATCAGTCTTTAAATATACATTTTTTGTGCTTGAGAAATCTTTTTAATCAAAAGAACTTTTTATTGTACTAGTTTTATGCCAAGGTCCTTATGCCAAGGTCAATACCAAATACCATAACATAAACTCTTCCTAATCATTAATTAACATAAGTTCATCTTGCTTAGGGGAGTCCAGGCAGTGCCTGTCCAGGCGGTATGATTGTCAGTAGGATCATGTTTTACTCACAAAATCTTCCCAGTAAGAATACTCAGAATTCAGATTCAAATTTTCATTGACTCTTCTACTTGGATGACTCCAGGGCTATATTGGACATATACTTTGGATAACAATAACTGTGTATTCATTTCTATATTTCTAATTAAATTAAAATCTAAGGTGAAAAATTTTCATTTGGGGATCTCTTTTCTTCATCCTAGTGTCTGTGGTGACTCAGAAATTTTGCAAACTACAAATATATGTTATTTGAATTATATTGATTTTGGTATTATAAATGGCATTATTGATATAATTTAAAATATTTAAGATTATTATTGTGCTTTCTTACTCACAAATTCTAATTATCCATTCCAGAAAGATATGTTACTACATTAAAATTAAACACATGTGTACATGAATGCCACAAAAGATTGTACTACATTGATGTCAGTTTAAAATGAAGTACATTAGTATTGATAATGGTTTTAGCCAGAAAAATTATAAATTTTAATAATTGTAAATATTAGTACACATAAACTATGTACTTAAAATTTAATAATTGCTACTTTGGAGAAGAACATCAAATACTGAAACCTCAAGAAGTGTTTTTGAATGACAGAGCATTTGATAAATTTTGTAAGAACAAATTCCCATTTCCTTAACATGGTGATTTATATACCTTGCAAACCCTCCCAAAAGGAAATATTTGAAAGTGAGGTTAAATCTATATTTGCAAATACAATTCCCTTTAAGAGGTTAAAAAATTATCACAAAATAATGTTGAAGATAGCAATAAAAGGGTTTTTCAGAAATTTAAGAGGTTATGTTTATATTTTATTCATAAACAGCATTTTGTTTATCTAAGAGTTCTACTCCTAACATTTCATGGCACTAGGGAAGTAGAGTCCACTGCACAAGTTTCTGTATGTTTGGTAAATTGCTTGAAAACTTTTTACAATTTAATTTCCTGCTCTGTATTTTATCTCTTGCAACTATATTCTGCTATATTACATATTGTTATCTTCACTGAAGTTACTCAGATTACCAGATGTAAGAATAGAAGATTGATCAAACCATTAAAGGGAATAAGAAAATAATAATTTAAAAGAACATTAGAGACAATACATAGTTTCACTAGACAGGATGGTAGGAATTCACCAATTGTTGTTAAAGTGCAAATTGTTGTCTTCACATAAGTTGCTCAGATTACCAGATCTAAGAATGAAAAATCAGTCAAAATATATAAAAAGTTAATCATTAACTATTTCCCTCAATAAACCACCAGACATCAGCAGTACAGCTGTGCCACCAACCCATATATATAAATGCCTTAGTACTTCCCTTTTCTTCTTTCCTTCATCCCAGCTGTTCCTTCCTTTGAGCAATTTGTTTCCCTTCATATTATCTATTGTACATTTTGGTCTTATTTACTCTTCCATGTTCTTACACTATGGTGACAATATGGTGTTTACACATGCAGGTCTGATTTATTTCACTTATGAATATGGTCTCTAGTTGCATCCATTTACCTATAAAAGCCTCGAGTTTATCATTTTTATAGCTGAGTAATACTCCATTGTATAGCAATACCACATCATTTTTATCCATTCCTCAGTTGATGGGCATTTGGGTTGCTTCCAAGATTTAGCTATGATAAATTGTGTTGCTATATTCTGATGTCAAGAGTTTTATCACACATATATGAAACCTAATGTACAAACACCAACGGTACATTTTGAAAGAGGATTATATAATTTTCTTTTCCTTAAAACCAAGGGTCTCTGCATGTTTGACCTAAGTGCAGTGCTAAGACTTCAAAAGTCTCTGCTCATGATGTCTTTGCAATACAATTTGGTAAATGTCAACAACATGTTTATGTGTGTTTCATATGCTTCTTACACTTCTTTGTGTCCGGATTTGTAGCCAAAGGACTTTTTTAAACTGATTTTTTAAGTCATGATACATTGCTTGGCCTGTTTATTTTCATTCCTCTCTCTTTACACTGGTGACAAAGGCCTTGGAGACAGCAAGACTAAGAAGAAAATCTACTCTGTCACCTGATCTTTACCCAGAGCAGACTGCTGAGGATGTCCGTGTCAGTCCACATGTTGTCTGCTATACAGCTCAGTGCAAGGACTGGAAAGCAACACACTTACACTATTTTCAACTTTTCTTCCAAATTTAGGTCTGCAGGTTCTCGGTTTGCACTCCATCTTTTAATTATCTGCTGACTCTGAAGGGAATACAGGGCAGGAGATGAAGCTCAGCATCAGAGCGTCTGCCTGGCAATGCAAGGTTATGAGTTTGAATCTTGGTACAAAACTAAATGAATAAATAAAATAAGGAAAAATCAAAGGAATACAAGCTTATTATAACCCTTCATGTTATTAGCTCATGAATGTGAACTGGGGATACAGCTCAGCGGCACAGTGCCTGCCTGGCAAGCACAAGGGTGTGAGTTTGATTCCTGGTACAAAAAAAAAAGAAAGAAAGAAATGACCAATTCATGCTTAAGAAAAAGTAATTGTAGTACTCAAAGAGTTAAATCTAAAATATTAGCAGCTTCAGAGAAGAAAACTTTACTTAATGTTCATGAAATTTGAACTGAGTTTAGGGATCGCATAGTTAAGTTTGCATTTGGGGACTGAAGTCCTTAAAATCCTTTGCTTGCCTTTGCCAAACATTGACTTACAAAGCAGGAGACAAATTTAATGACAGAAAAGAGATTTTCAAGGTGTGGAGGTTTCACAAGCCATTTCATTGTTCAAACATAACCACATAGTTACTTTTAAATGTATATGAGCCAGTTAATGAGAACATGTATTAACCAGTTACATATTGATAAAAAAATATGCAAAGCAGCAGCTATTGTTGGTTTTTTTATTTTATTTATTTATTTATTTATTTTTTGTCTTTTGTTTTCTGTTTTTTGTGTTTTTCTGTTGTTGAGATGATTGTTTGACCAATTTCATATGTCTGTATCTGTGTTCATGTATATACACTTCGAAGATATCAATAGGTAAAGCAACAACCATTGTTGAGTCCATGTCACCTTGTCTGAAAATCAGCTTTGATTGTACTATTTCTTATGCTAATTTGTGTCTGTTTGTTAATATGTTTTTGCGCTTTTATTTTTTAAAATAAACAAATATGCTTTATAAAAGGCAAAAAAATTTTTCATGCAATATTATCTGTCTCAATTCTAGGCTAGAATATCAGTGAAACCCTAGAAGCATTTACCTTCTACTTTGAACACTGTGCTTGGAAATAATTAATGTAAAAGGCAATGTTTTTTCACAGGAAGGAATCTATATCAGAAACTTGTATGAAAGTGAGATCTCTGATGCTCAGGGCTCTGGGGTTAATCCCCAGCCATACAAAAAATATGTGTATATATATATATATATATATATATATATAGAGAGAGAGAGAGAGAGAGAGAGAGAAACACAAACATAACAATTTTTATTTCAAAGTTGAGGAAAAGTATACCCACTGTGAAAAAGATACCTTAAAAAGTCTTATTTGACTTCTATCAATAAAAAGATCTCTATTTTGTGGATAATTCTACTATCATTACTCAAATTCAGATTCTTTTGTGAGCAATTTACATATAAAATTCATTGGCATGCTTTATGTGCTAGTACACTTGGCCAAATTGAGGAAATATTGCAAAGTTTTCTTGAAAAGTTATTTGAATCATTCCTAAAAAGAATCACAAAAGCATTTTTCAGTCATTTCAAACTTATGTCAAAAAATAATATTATTTCAGCAAAAGAACAGTAGCACTGAGGTGTAATAAAAATAAATAAATAAATAAATAAAAACCAAAAACAGGCCCATAAATTGTTTTCGGAAGTTCCACTGTGAATAAATAAATTTGAAGGCATAATACATACACTTCAAAAAATGAAAAGCTTAGATATGAAATATAAATAGATATCACCAACAATTACAAGAATGTTTTAAAAAGACATCATCTAGAGATATACAATATAGATTGTTAACATACAATAAATTCTTTTTAAATTTTTTTACATTTGTAAAACACACTAGATAACCCTATAGAAATAATCCCTGAAGTTTAAAAAGAATATAAAATCAATAAAGAATGTAGTCAATATAGCCAATGAAGAAAAGCAAAGGAATTTGTTAAGATATGAAGAAAAATGTTAGAAGGTTCATATACATAATTTTATCTCAGTAAGAGAAAATATATAAGATGCAAAGAAATGATTTTCTGAAAGTTAATAAGTTTCACATTTACCAGGGTTTCATAATATAAAATACAATTTTCAGAATGAAACACAAAGAAAAACAGAAAGATACTAAGATAACTGGTAAAAGATCAGTGAGTGAAAAATGATCACTTAAAAAGAGAAGATACATTACTCTCAACAGTATGTATAAAACCTAGTGGAAAATACACACAAACCATATCTGAGATATAATTCAGAAGGAATTACAAATTATTGGTAAATTGATAAGCATCACAAAAAGAAGAAAAGAACAAGGGAAAGAAACAGAAAAGAAAACAAGTTTGTGGAATATTTAGACCTGAAAATATTTAAAATCTTAAATATCAATTAAATGACAGAACTACAGAAACCCAATTCTTAACAAAAACAAAAAAATTACAAATTCAAACATGATAGTTGAGTGTATAAAATGTATTTCCAGGAAAGTGTTAATTTTCTAATTTATTAAAAATATTATATAATGAAAAAATGTTAATTACTTATATGAACATGGTTGAAAAAATGCTTAGCAGAATATGAGCAGATGGAATCCAAAGATAGTTCCAGGAATTGTGGATTCATTTGCTATTTGAAGAAATAACATATAATTACTTCAATCGAAAGGGAAAAACCAGCTTATAAATCCTATATGCATCATGATCTCAACACTTTGTAATCCAGAAAGAAAGAAGGACATCCCAACTCAATAAAGAATATTTTAAAGGAAAATATGGAAATGATCACCAAGTGTATGGATATCTTCCCAATACAGTGAGAGCTAGAATGATAGAAACTAAAACTGCAGGGAAATACTACACATTCCACGGAAGGATTGAAAATAAAGAGTAAATACTAAAATTTGTAAAGTCTATGTGAAAGCAGAAATTCATACCTAATAGGAAGTTAAATTCATCCGACCACTTTGGAAAACAGATTGTCAGCATGTATGAAGGCAAGCGTATAAAATATAGCATGTACAGATGCTTCATTTCTTATTTGTATGGATGAAATTAAAGCATGGATATATATACACATATATATACATATATATATATAATATGTTTGTAAGAATGATGTAATACTTATTGTACTAATTAGCTATCAGCAACTAAAATATCCATCAAAATCCTCAAATGAAAACAATAAAATTTTATTTCATGCAACTGATTTTCTTTTGATTGAGCTCTATCAGAGAAAAACAGATAAAGTATTATATGTGTACTTTTTAAACATAAATCTGATCTAGTATAAAATGCTAGGATATTTAACTTTCTAGAACATGGCCAGACATTGAGTTGGAGGAAGCATGAGAAGTTTTTGGATTGCCTTTATGCTTTCTCAAGAAAATGGTGATTGTGTAAGTTTGATTACTATATAATAATTCACCTAGAGGGAAAACTATAATTTGGTTATGTTTCTTCTGTATATTACATTTCAATTTATTTGACACTGTAGTTCATGGTGATAAGATGCTGGGTTTATAAGTGGAGGTCAGATTGCACAGCATCTCCAGCACGTGCTATTATGTGAACACATTTAAATATGATTAGACTACAAGCACTGAAGGACCCTTAACATGCTTTGAGGAAGGGCTTAGTCGCAATGTGACACTTTTAATGTAGGATTCTATATACATAAATTATGAATTGGCTGGACAAGGAAAAGGAAGATTTGGGAGAATAAGTAATGTTTCAAAAGATAGAACATGGTAACATGACTATTTTCTGTGTGTTTATGAGAGACAGCAGAAACTCATTATGAGCAGGAATTGAAAAATTAAATAGATATAACACACCAGTGGAACTGGATACCAGACTGGATTTGATGGGGCTAAGAAAGAAGAAAAAGTTTGAGTCTTAATAACTAAATTTTATCTCTGTACACAGAATAATTAAAGATAATTTTCATTAGTGGATAAAAATGTAAGGTATTTACTTAGAAAAATGTATTTTTACTCTTTGAAATGTTTGTGTGAATTGTTAAGTTATTCAAACACATGGTACACATATTCTCCCATAAGTTGTGAGAAGGACCTGAAGAAGTAATGCACATTTGCATACTTTCTATCTGTAAGTATTGTGAAAACTGGGAGTCGCACAAAATTTTTCTGAAAGAGGAACAGATTGAAAAATGTCTTAAAGCCCAAACCTGTAGGAACTCAATGTATAGTAAAATTGCAGTTGGAGCTGAGTCTGAAATATTGTAAACAGGTATTTTGTAAGTTGGAAAGAAAATCGTGAAAATATTGGGATTAATGTGGAAAAGCAAATGGAGACATAAGAATGGAGTAGTGAGAATCCACAGACTGGATCACAGCAAGAGTTGAATTCTGTGGTGGAGGCTGTGGATTAATTTACTTGTGGGAGTTGTTTTAGTAGTTCAGCCAGAAGTCAATTGAAAGCAATTGTCAGACATGTACCTGAAAACATAAATATAGTGAGAACACATATATGTTTTCAAAATGATGATTGTCAAATAAAAATGGAACATTATTAGCAGTTGGCAGAAGTATGATTTGTAGAATTTCTTTTGCTAACATTCTCACTACTGCTTTGATTTTTGAAATGATAAGGTTTAAGAATATATTCTTAAAAATAAAAAAATAATTGAGAGACTCTGATTGCATATTGAAGGGAAAGAATTGATAATAAGCATTGGGAAAGATGACAGCAAAAATGAGATGCAAGGCTCACATTGAACCCCTCTCCTTTCAAAAAAGAAAAGGCATTCTTTTGACGTAGCAAGTGGATGGACTTAGACTCAATGAACCTTCTCCTGAAATCGCAGATATGACTCTCCAAATATAGAATTTAGTAGTGATCTTTAATTACATTATTTTCAACATAAAGCTGATACCCAGATGTATATTCTAGAGAGGCTTTGAGAATAAAATGCAGATATTCAGAATTGTGCAAATATCACTAAAGGAATGCATTGTTTAACAAACACAAATTGTCATACATAGGACACAGGATTGCACTAGAAATTGTTACTGATCCTAACATTGTATACAGTTTAGTTACTTCAGCAGTTACGGAGGAAACAATTGGTGCTTCTTTCTTAGCAAGAACTGCCATTAGCAATCACCTGTGTGGTGAAATAAATCCCTGTGCCTTTAAATGAGGTGAATGTCCCTTTGAGTTGTTCTTTGGTTTCAGATAAAGTCTGAAAGAAACCTTTGGTTTGTAAGAGCAAACCAGTATGACTGGGTCAAAACTGCCAAGTCATTTTGACTAACTCTTAAAGATGACCTACCGAAAATTCTTCATCATTTAAACTTTTTTTTTACTTTAAAGATAAAGGAAGAAAACATACTAACAGACATCCATTTACAAAATAGCAATAAGAACAATAAAAACAATACAGAGTTACAGAAAAAGTGGCAGGAACTTAACAGTGGTTGTTGTACTTCCTATTGATATCATCAACGTGGTTTCTCAGGAAAACAGAGACATGCTATAATGATCAAACAAGTAATCATTAACTGTTCCTCTCAGTAAAGCAATAGAAGGGAGCAGTATAACTGTTAGCTATCCTGTTCATGCATACATACATAATTTCCCCTTCTTTCATTTCTCCTTTCCAACACGCCAGTTACCCATTATTTTGAGCATTTTCCTTTCATTTTACAATGGCAATCATACCTCCTAGTTTTAATTCACTCTTTCAGGTTCTTAAACTACTGAGACAATACGCTGCTTACACATGCAGGTCTGATTTATTTCACTTTTAAGTATGGTCTCTAGTTGTGACAATTTACCTATAAAAGCCTCGAGTTTATCTTTCTTTATAGCGGAGTAATACTTCATTATATAAAAGTACCAAAATTTTTAATCCAATCCTCAGTGGATGGACATTTGGGTTGCTTTCACGTATATCACTGTGATATGATGTTTTCAGATCTTCTGGGAAAATACCCAGAAGGGGAATACCTGGGTTGAGTGAGACGTCTAGACCTAGTTTGCTGAGGAATCTCCAAACTGATTTCCACAGCGGTATCACCAATCTGCATTCCCCCCAGCAGTGGAGAAGAGTTCCTATTTCTCCACAGCCTCACCAGCATTTGTTATTGGTTGATTTCTTAATGATAGCCATTCTTACTGGAGTGAGGGGAGTGAGGTGAAATCTAGTTGTTGTTTTAATTTGCATTTGTCCAGTGACTAGTGATGTTGACCATTTTCTCATGTATTTATTTGCCATTTGTATTCCTTTATCTGAGGAGTGTGTATTCATCTCAGCTGCCCATTTTTGGATTGGGTCTTTGAATTTAGAGGGGCTGATGTTTTTTAATTCTTTATATGTTCTAGATAGAAGACCTTTGTCTGAGGGACCGTCCGTGAAAGTTTTTTTCCCAATTTGTGGGGTTTTTGTTACTCTGCTCGTGATTTCTTTAGATGTGCAGAAACTCCATTAGGATGAGATCCCAGCTGTTGATTGTTTGAAGTTTTTCACGGGCAGTTTGAACTCTCTACATATCCCTATGTCTTCAAGGATTTTAACTACTTTCTCTTCCAATAGATTTAGTGCTTCTGTTTTAATACTGAGATCTATGATCCATTTTGAATTGAAATTGGTGCATAGTGACAGACTTGGGTCTATTTTCAGTCTTTGCCAGGTGGCAAACCAATTTTTCCAGCACCATTATTAAAGAGGCTATCATTCTTCACATGAGTTTGTTTGGCCTCTATATCAAAGATTAGGTGGCTGAGTGTGTTTGTGGTTGCGTCTGTGTCTTTTAGTCTGTTCCATTGATCTTCTGGTCTGCTTTTTAGCCAGTGCCATATTGATTTTATTACAGTAGCTTTGTAGTATAATTTCAGAGATTTGCTATTCTGGGTATCTTCTGCTTCAAGATTAATTTTAGGAATGTTTTCTCTAGATTGGTGAGGTATGCTAATTGTATTTTAATGGGAATTGCATTGAATCTGTACAACAATTTTGGTGGTAGGGCCATTTTCACAATGTTGGTTCTTCCTATCCATGAGCAAGGAATGTTTTTCCATTTATTGAAATCTTTTTTATCACTTTTTTCAGATTACTGTAGTTTTCATTGAATAGAACTTTTATTTCACTTGTTAGATTGATTCCTAAATATTTCAATTTCTTGGATGCTATTGTGAAAGGTATGGTTTCCTTAATTTCTCTGTCTGTTTGTTGTTTCTGGATAGGAATGCTATTGATTTTTGGATGTTGACTTTGTATCCAGCTACTCTGCTGACTTTGTCAATTAATTTAAGGAGTCTTCTTACGGAATTTTTGGTGTCTTCCCTGTAAAGTGTCATGTCATCTGCAAATAGTGGTAGTTTTACTTCTTACTTTCCTATCCTTAATTCTTTTATTTCTCTCGCTTGTTGGATTTCTCTGGCTAATGCTTCCAGAATTATATTGAACAGGTGTGTGATAGTGGACATCCTTGTCTTGTTCCTGATTGTAAAGTAAAAGCTTTCAGCTTTTTCTCCATTTAGTATAACATTGTCTGTTGGTTTTTCATACATGGTTTTGATCGGGTTGAGGGAAACACCATCTATTCCTATTTTCTGTAGAGCCTGTATCATGAATGTATGTTGAACTTTGTTGAATGCCTTTGCTGGGTCTATTGAGATGATCATATGGTTTTTGTCTTTGGCTCTATTGATATGGTGTATAACATTAATTGATTTGTGAATATTGAACAATCCCTGCATTCCTGGAATGAATCCAATTTCACTGTGGTGTATGATTTTCCTGATGATTTGCTGCATTCTATTTGCTAGTATTTTATTGAGTATCTATATTCATTAGGGAGATTGGTCTGGAGCTCTCTTGGTTGGATCTTTCTCTGCTTATTGTTATCAGTATAAAACTTGCCTCTAGAAATGAGTTAGGAAGAATTGCTTCCTTTTCAATTTCACTGAAGAGTTTGAGGAGTGTTGGTATTAAATCTTCTCTGAATTTCTTGTAAAATTCTGCTGCGAATTAATCAGGACCTGGGCTTTTTTTGTTGGTAAGTTTTTAATCACATTTTTAACCATTAATTCACAGTGGGTTGTTCAGGATTTTTATATGTTCTTGACTCAACCTTGGTAATTCTTACATATCTGGGAATCTGCCCATCTCTTCTGAGTTTGCTACCCTATAGGAGTAAAGATTTTCAATGCAGGCAGTAATGATCTGAATTTCTGTAGAATGTGTAGTAATTTCATCCTTTTTATTTCCTATTGCATGTATTTGAGCTATTTCTTTTTTTGATAATGTTGACTAGGGGTTTATCAATTTTATTTATTCTTTCAAAGAACAAACTCTTTGATTCATTTGTTTTTTATATGATTTTCTTTGTCTCAATTGCATTAATTTCTGCTCTGATCTTTATAATCTCTTCCCTTCTTTGGGATTTGGGCTTGACTTTTTCTTTTTTTCTAGAAGTTTGGGGAGCAATATTAGGCTAGTTATTTGTCTTCTTTCAGTTTTCCTTATGTGTGATTTCACTGCTCTAAATTTCCTTCTCAGGATGCTTTCATTGCATCCCGTAAATTCCAGTAAGTTGTATTTGCATTTTTGTTTGTAGGTATTTTTAAATTTCTTCTGTGACCCATTGTTTGTTTAGGAGGTTTTTTTTTAATTTCCACGTTTTGGGGAACTTTTAGAGTTCTCTTTGTTATTAATTTACAATTTCATTGCACTGTGTTCAGATAATGTGCATGGGTTAATTTTAGTTCTTTTCCATTTAGGTAGATATGCTCTATGGGCTAGAATGTGGTCTATTTTAGAGAAAGTCCCATGTGCAGCTGAGAAAAATGTGTATTCTGATGTTTAGGGGTGGAACACTCTGTACACATCTACTAAGTCCATTTCTTCACAGTTTTGGTTTACATCTGTTATTTCTTTGCTGACTTTTTGTCCAGTTGACTTATCTCTTTGTGTCTCAGGAGTGTTGAGGTCCCCTATTGCAGTAGTGTTATTAATTATATGGGTTTTCACACCTCTTAAGATTTGTCTGAGCCCAGTGTGCTAGCACACACTTGTAATCCCAGCACTTGGGAGGCTGAGGTAGGAGGATCATTGCGAGTTCAAGAACATCCTGGGCTACAAAGTGAGCTCAAGGCCAGCCTGAACTGCATAACAATACCCTGTCTCAAAAAGACAAAAAAAAAAAAAAAAAAAGATTTTTCTGATGTAGTTTGGTGCTCCAATATTTGGTGCATACATATTTAGGATTGTTATCTCATCCTCTTGCAATTTTCCCCTAACAAGTATGTAGGGACCTTCTTTATCCTTTCGATTGTTCTTGGTTTAAAGTTTACATTGTCTGCAAACATAATAGCCATTCCTTTTTTCTGGGTATGGAGGATCGTTTTCCATCCTTTGATTTTCAGTCTGTGGATTTCCTTGTGAGTAAAATGTGTTTCTTGTATACCACATATCGTTGGATTTTGTTTCTTGATCTTCTCTGACAGTGTGTCTCTTTTGACTGGTGAATTGAGGATGTTTATGTTAATGGTTATAACTAATATGTGTTGGTTTGCTATTGTCATGTTATTTACTTGCTGTTGGTTTCTTACTTTTTCTACCTGTTTATTTTCTCACTCTTCTTGAGGGTTCCTTTCTATTGTTGTTCTTGAAATTGCTGTCACTTTCTCCTCTGACTAGAATGTCTTTTAGTGCTATTTGTAAATATGGTTTGGCACTCATGAGGTTCTTCCTTTGCTCTTTGTCATGGAAATATTTCTGCGTTAAACTTGAAGGATAGTTTGGCAGGATACATCAATTTTGGTTGGAAACTGTTTTGTCTTAGGACCTGTAATACTTTGCTCCAAGCTCTTCTCAATTGGATGATTTGTATTGAGAAGTCTGCCATGGTTCTGATGGGCTTTCCTTTATAGGTGATCTGTTTCTTTTCTCTAGCAGCTTTTAATATTCTGTTCTTCTGCTGGAGATCTGGGATCTTCATTATTATATGTCTGTGGATAGTTTTATTATGGTTATAACTAGTAGGAATTCTGTATGCCTCATTTACTGTATCTGAGGTTCTGTTTCCATGCTTGGGAAATTTTCTCCTGTTATTTCTGCAGATATTCTTTATGTGTCATTTGTGTCACCTCCTGCTGTTTCATTGACTCCTATTACTCTGACATTGTTTCTCTTTGTCTCATCTTGCAGCTGTTGGATTGATCTTCCCTGGATCCTTGTTGATTTTAAGAGATCCTTCCTTTCTCAATCACTGTCTGCCATGCTGCCTTTGAGATCTGAAATTCTATCTTCGACTTCATTCAAGTGGTTTTGCGAGCTTTCAGTTGAAGCTTTCCTTTCTTGGTCATCTCTTTTAGTCTTTTTCATGGGTTCTAATTCATTCATATGTTGCTCATGTGACATTTAGGTCTATGGTCTATGTTCATCTATTTTCTTATCTGTTTCTTCTCTAGATGTGTGGAGCAATTCTTTCATTATTATTGTAAATTCATTTTTTGCCTGAGAGATTATGTCTGATCTGATCTGATCTGATCTCTCCTGTGGTATGATGGAGTTGTTTCTTCACTTCCACTGCAAATCATTTCAGCAATTTCAGGTGTGTGCTTACCACGTTATCCTATGTTGTTGTCTCCTGGACTTGTTCTGAGTGGGGTGGAGTTCTGAGATTGAGTTTTAGCTCTTCATCTTGTCACGTTTGATGCCAGAGGCAGAATGTTCAGCTTCCCTTTACTCTGGCAGTTCAGCAAAGGTTGGTAGTGATCCTAGTTTTCCTGGTGGTTAGGCCTACCCCTCAGTGTCTGCTGAGATGTGCTGCTGAGGCTGGGGTCTTCCAGTAGATGGCACAGCATGTCTAGTTCTCCCAGGTCTCAGATGCAAACTGTGATGTCTGGTGATGGCAGATGGTTTGATCCAGCAATCTCTTGCAGTTCCTGGCATGTGCATGACCCAGAATCTCATTGCACTGGTGGTCCAATCTCAGACCAGTGGTCCTGTGACCCCAGGTAGTTCAGGATATAGTCAAAACCCAGACATGAACTGCAGGGTCATCTCTCTGTGGACCACTTGATTCTGTGTCTCCAGTCAGTTCAGGCTGTGCACTGGAGCCACATGCAGGCCACACCAATAGCAATCACAGACTGCCTGTGTTTGCACTCCCCAGGAGGTCACGGTGCAAGTGAAGCCCAGACCCAAACCATGGTGTCAGCAACTCATGGTGTGCCCGCACCCGTACCTCACTCAGAGTTGGGCATGTGCAGGGAGGGCCCATTAGTGAATCCCAGTAAGAGCAGTTTGCAGCACCTCTGCATAAGGATCTCTTGTTTGCATGAGGTGCACACAGGGCAGATACTCTGAAAACTCTTCTTTATAATCTCATTGTAATGCTAAAATTTCTACCCAGCAGATATTCTCATCCACCATTTTTGTATGTGTCAAAAGTCATCTTGACCTGAGCCTGCTTAGGGATGTACGTACCTCTACATAAAATAACAAGACTTTGTAAAATATATATAGATGGCCTTCCACAATAAAATTTCTTTACTTTCTTTGTTCGGGAACATACTGCTTTGTATGTTATTTCAAGTGATCTCCTTATTTAGCTATGTAATATCATAAATGTAACAGAAAATGTGTCAGTGATGTATTTTAAACAGCAATGGGTATATTTTACACTACAGTGCTGGTCAGCTTTCTTATTGCTGTGACAATATCATGATATCCATGATTAAAAGAGGAGAAGTTTATTTTGAATTTGGTTTCAGTCCAGGAGAGCAGCACCATTGCCAAAACACGGGGCAGAGCCAAGTCATTTGCTTCCTGGTAGCCAAAAAGCAGAGTCCAGGGGAAAATCACTGAAAGGAAGGGGCCAAGGACCACAGACAGTCCCCACGTTCACACCCGTGCAGTGCACCCGGACACAATAGTACTGTCTTACTATTCTGGGAGGACAAGCTTAGTCATCACACAAAATGAGGCTTCTTTTCCTTTTTTAAATTAATTATTGGGTTTTATATTTAATTTTCTACACTTTGATATAAATCCCAAGATTTATCCCTTTGTTATGAGAGCTTAAACAATTATGGTGTAATATCAGAGTACTTTATTAATTACATGTGGATAGTTTTACTCTGTGATAGAATTAAAATGATAAACCTAAGATTAAAGAAATTTTGTGTATATTTTAAAATGTGTAGATTTCACTCATTTTGAAATTCTTTTGCAGAAATATTTAATATTAGATAGAGAGGCCCATTATAACCACTGATGACAAGTTTAAACTTCACTTATACGCATACAGCAATGTTGGAATGGTAACTCCCAGCAGTGGACTGATAGCTACTGCTCTGCTACATAATGTGACTTGCAGTGATTAAAGAGTTAAAGAAGCTGAGTAAAAGAAGATGATTTATTTGAAAGTGGGGAAGAGGTGAGAGAGGACAGACAGCTACTTGGAGGAGTGGGGCATATTCAAAAGTGAGATATT
This sequence comes from Dinomys branickii, assembly GCA_004027595.1. Classification (NCBI taxonomy): domain Eukaryota; kingdom Metazoa; phylum Chordata; class Mammalia; order Rodentia; family Dinomyidae; genus Dinomys; species Dinomys branickii. The sequence continues at coordinate 82,720 of PVLD010008043.1, forward strand.
GCCCTAGGCTTTGGTTCCCGGTCCCTCTTCAGTTCTTTCTTCAGGTGGAGGCTCCTGGAATCTGATCTGCTCCTAGTTTTCCTTTGGTCCTCCCACTGGATTTCTTCTGGCCATATGACATTTCCTTTATGGAGAGATAGTTTAAAAATTAAGTGAAGGGGAAATATCCAATTCTGTTAATCTACTAAGTGGAAACATCCCTGACATCATTTCTTCCTCTTTCTTAGTCTTTTTTTTTTTCTAGTTGCTCGAGTCTAGTTGCAGAAGCAGAGGCTGCCTGAGAAGGATTATTTTTAAATTTTTAATAAAGTTCAGTGAGGCCTTCATTCTATTTTTTAACCTACCTATGGAGACCTCTGTCCCTACAGATTATAGTTACTGAATGATATGTTTCCCCTTCAAAGCTTTCCTTTTTAATTTTCTCTTTTGAGTATTTTCTCTTTCAAAAATCTTTATTTTTTTTCTCTGGGAGGGTACATTAGTAGCATAGTGTTTCACAGAGATATATGTTCCTATTGGAAAACTGGAATTGGAAGGTACAGTCCACCAAACAACAAATCAAGTATATCTAACTTGTGGTACCAAATCCTATGAGGAATCTTAGTGAACAAGATAAGAATATGGTCACATTTTACATAGGAGAATTTACCAATGGTACAGAAATGAACAAGGTTAAGAGACTCCTCAAAAAAAAGTTTAGGATAAGGACAACAAATCTTTTACCTTTGTGAAGAACCAGCTACTCAAAACTTTCTCATATTGATAAATTAGCTTGATTCCTGTTTCTTTCTTGACCTAGAAATTCTCCATAAGAGAAAAAAAATTAAGAAATTTTATGATTAAAAAAAGAATCCTTGGAACTGTATACCTTTAAATTTACAAATACGTATGTAACTGATTGCAAGCATTTAAGCTATTAACAATGGATTTGTCTTTAATAACACTAATATTTAGATCCCCATTCTGAGATGAGCTCGACTAAGTTTCACAACAAATATATTCAATTGTTTTTGGTTAATATCTGTAGGCTCTATCAGTGAGCAATAGCTACATTTTGCCACAACCTTGCTACTAGTGATATCTCATAAAGAATATGAACAGAAACTTAATTCCCTTGAATGTATAACATGCTTTAACAAGGTGGCATTGAAACTAATATTATAAAAGTGTTATGAAACTCAATGAACTCTAAACTGTCCATGTCATGAGTCATCTCAAAAAATGAGCAACAACCTATTGTCACTGAAATAGTCTAGAAAAATTATGAACCAGAAATAAAACATTTTTTGAAAATAAATTACTTTGATATTTTTCCACTAAAAAAATTTGCTTTTGAAATTAGTGAAAGTAAACACACAGACACACACAGAAACACATGCATACACAAATAAATGTTATGAACAATAACAATATAGTAGAAAGATAATTAAAAACAGACATTGAAAAAGACTTCAAGTTTCGAGAAAATATAGCTGAACTTCTCACCACATGATAGTTTAAAATATTACATCAACATTCAAGATTTCATGGTAAGGTTACATTTAAACAAGTTGGGAAAATTTAATTTATAAAGAAATTTTTTGGAATGGCAATTACCATCAAATAAGCTGCTAGTTAAATTTCTGTGTTTTACCTTTTTTTTCTGCAGTCTTGATGAATACATATGGTATAGCTGAAAGAAGGAAATCTACGAAAACATAGCTTAATTGGTTTGCTTACTTTTTTCAGAACACTTTTATTTGTACAGCAGAAAATTTTCTATTTCTAAATACAGACTCAGCTTTCCATAAGAAAAAAAGCTGCTAACATTACTGTTGGTATTACAAATAAATTAAACAGTGTTACACCCAGATATTTTAGAATTTACTTTAAATGTCACTATAAAAATGTTATTTTTGATATTTTTCTTATTATATTTAATCTTTTGCAACACATCTTTTCAGCAATAGAATGTGAAAATTTCACAAATATGATGCAACTTTTAACTTTCAAAGTGTTTTTAGCAGTGTTTACCAAATTGGCTATTCTTTATTGTTTTACCTCAGAGGATAGGTACTCTTTAGAAACAGTAATCTAAAAACTGTGCTTGTGAGAATATTCAATTATGCTTTATATTCCTAGCAAATAAAAACTTAATGAATATTCTGTATTCTTACCCTAAAAGGGAAGTCAAAGGGAAGATTTTCTTGAATTTTACAGAAGAATTAGTTTGAGAGACAGAACCAAAAACACATCTTCCATATACTATTTCATAATCATTATATGGTCCAAATTGTTAGACTTTATCCAACACAATCCTGTTGTACTATTTACACAAATGTCATTGTTTCTACTACAGTATGGCCACAATATTTTGTGCTTTAGTTTTTTCTCTTGAGTTGATGAGAAAACAAAACATTGGGAAACCTAAATTTAAGATCAAAATGGATAACTTGCACTAAGCAGCTATCTCATTTCACTTTTTAAATCTTGCTTGTAGAGCTGACTTCTAGCAGTATCTTGCTTGTATGGCCTGGTTCTGGAATCTTGCTTGTACAGTCCTCCTCAAACCCCCTATGCTTAACCACTCCCCATTCTGCCTCTCTAACTCAGCCTGGAACTTCTCACCTAAAACTCTATATAAGCCGCCCCAACAAGGGCTTGGGGCTCAGACTTTGGAGTATGCAGCTTCTCTGATCCTGCTGGAGAAATGAAGTTTGGTCCCTTCCACTTCTCCAGGTGTTCCTTGGTTTCTTCCTCTCCGTTAACTCTAAAAGTGTAGTAAGAGAGTAAAATTTTCCTGGGCAATTTCTTGAATTCAGAAATGAAAAGTTAATTTAAATGTGTTATGAATTAACTCTCAAAAATCAATTTTTTTTCATAAAATTAATATCTCAGTAAGTGTTTCAAGGTAACTTTCTGCCAATTGTTTTCTTCTCCAACAAATAACTATAATGGATATAGTGTGGGGACATGCAGGGAAAAAAGGCAATATTTTCAAAGACTAATGAGGAAATTAATTTTTATAAAGTTATATTTCATAATTTCTACTGAAATATTTCTAATAGAAACTTACAGTGATGGTTCACACCTATAATTCTAGTCCCCTCTCCAGCTAAGGCAAGAAGATCACAATTTACCACCCAGATTACAACTTAACAAGACTTTCCTCAAAGTTAATAGGAAAAAAAAAAGAGTTTAGGGCATACCTCATTATGCAATCTTTAGTTTCAATTCCTAGTAGTGAAAAAATATCTAGTGGTTATTATTTTGTTTGTCCATATAAATAGAACATAATAATAGAATCTATGGCAGTACCAGTCTGATCTAAAATACTCTGTAAATTATCAGACATTGATCTAAAGTTACTGCAACACTGAGAAGAGACTAGCACACTATATTACAACTAAATAATATTACTAAAGCTAAAGTAATAAATGCAAACAGATTATTTTCCTCTCCCTTGACATTATTAAATGACCTGGGCCTTTCCAATATGATATGATAGAAGAACTGAAATTTAGTTATACTCTGAAGTGAGACAAAATTATTCTTAGCCTCACAGTCAGACTTCCTTAATGTTTTGTAACTGGTTTTGGAATGACAGTAACAATAAAGACAATTAAGGGTTTTAATGTTTAATTAAAAGTTATTGATGAGATATAATAAAGTTAATGTATAGGGTAAATCCACTCCAACGTCATGGCTCATTTGAGCATACTTGAGTATAACTCAGTTCAAGCCTGGAACACTCGTAGAATTCGAGGAAGATAATCGACTGAGACTGAGAAATCTCTCTTGCCACATAGGAAAAAACTGTACTCAGAAAATCGATGTGATAGAATTAATTTTGAACTTTGAAGTCAAATAAATGAAACCTCTAGTAAATGTGTAAGTGATAAATTCTAATTTATTAATTTTATGATTTTTAACTTGTTTTTGTTTTATATTTATAATAGCAACTACTTTTTCTTTACTGCTGGCATCATGCAGGTACCATTCACGCCTTCCAGAAGCAACTCACATGCCCTATGCTTGATGCAGACTGGGCAAAAAATATCCTACTCTCTAACTGCCAGGCGTAGACACTCAAATATGCCATGGGAGCTTTTAGCTCTGCAATGCAGATAAATGGTTTGTGCATGGTACCATTATTTTTTTTTTTTTTATTTTAGAAACATAAAAGTACAAAAACATATTGACAAACAGACACCCATTATCATAGAAAATAGTACAATCACAACTAATCTATAGACAAGGTGATATGGTCTCAACAGTAGTTGTTGCTTTATCCATTGATTTCGAATTGTAGATGTATGGACCCATATACAGACATGCAAATTTAGTCAGACAGTTTATCCTCTCAGCAACAGAAAA
>PVLD010008044.1:0-86862 GCA_004027595.1 Dinomys branickii
CCAGTGTAAATTCCCTACTATCTTATCTATAATTTGGTATTTCCTTTAATGTTTTTGTGTTAACTAATGTGAAGATAACTATGTAATACAACATCCAGTGTTAATTCCCTACTATATTCTGTATAACTTTGTATTTTCTGTATTGTTTATGGCTTTTCTGGTTCATATGTCTCCATTCTTTTGTCTTTAAAATAAAATTTAAAAAAAAAAGAAAAAAAAAAAAAAGGAAAGAAAAATGCGTATTATATTTCTAGTTGCTCCAAGTAATTTCACAGAACCCTCTATGAAAATGTACTACCCAGTCCAGTTTCTTAACTGACCTTCCAAGTGTCTAACCAACTGTTCCTAAGTAACAAGTGCATCCTGCTATGCTTCTAGCATTCCAATGGAGCAGGTGATCACAGCTTTTGTGATGGGTTCAGGAATATTAGAAAGGCATGCATATTTTAAAAGTCTAATTGTACTGTTTCCTCCACCAAGCATTCTTTTACCATCTGTTCACGTCTTTGGAGTTCGATCTCAGCTGCTAAGCTCCCAGGCCGCCCTCCCCGAGGTGGAGCTGACCTTCTGCCCAGGATGCTCAGGGGGCTCCAGACAGAGTGTGAGAGTTTAGATCCAGGCTGTCCCCTAAAAGCTGCATGTGTTCAGATGGGGGGGTGTCAACCAGTGACTAAATAACGGTGCTGTTATTGCTGAACTGCTGTTAGCAGGAGGTGTGGCTGGATGGAGGTGTCTTCCTCCCTACATCCTCCCTCTTCTCTCTGCTTCCAGGCTGAGCCAGGATGAGTAACTGCTCTCCTCTTGGGCTCTTTTACGCCACCATTTCCACCTTGGAGCCAACGAAACATGAACTGAAAACAGGAGCCACAATAAAGCCTTCCTCCTTTAAATTGTGGGTGTTGGGTATTTTGCCATAGCCATAAGAAAGTAAGCCGGGTGTGCACTAGCACACCCATAATCCCAGCACATGGGAGGCTGAGGCAAGAGAATCGCTGCAAGTTCGAGGCCAGCCTGAACTGCATGACGAGACTCTACCTCAAAAAAAGAAAGACACGTGCCTTTCCTGCAGCCCTAGTCACTGGCTACCCTATAGCAGAAATCCCTGGACTTGCCCTGTTCCCCCAAACAGGCTCTGTGTCTTAATTCTTTTTAGAACCTTATTATACCTTTAATTCAGTCAACATTTCTTGAATCAAATATGGACCAACCCACAAGCTATTTAGAATATTTTAAAGAAGCCTAAAGTTACTAGAGATAAGACAGCAGAACCAATCAACAAGGCCTTTGGACTGGGCTGAAACCATATCAATACAGCAAAGCAATATTGCTGATCTCACATTAAGCAGACAATCTTATTCCCAGTAAAACATGTGTATGTGATTAGTAAGAAATGGAAAATAAATACTGTGACCTTGTGCTACACATTTTGGTATACTGTTGGGCTTTGGAATCTGATCTTCACAGCCCATTTAACCTGACTTTCAGCGCTGGCCCCCAACTTAATCAAGTCAAGTATGACTGACTTGGGATATTACATCCTCCAATTGTAAATTATGACCCCACAGATCTATTATAACAACTGAAGGAAACTAAACAAATCCATTACTTATACATTCTCCCTCTTTGTTAGCTTATTGTAGTGTTTACAGTTATAGTACTGTATTCTTTTTTAGAGTTTGCATTTCAAACAAGAAAAAATCTTATTACGTTCAAGAGAATGTACGGCACACAAAGATGCGAAATGATCTTTATCAAACAAGAGTGGTGTTAACTGTAGTCCATCAGAGTCTCTAGGTTCACAAACTAGTCACTTGTGGGAGACAAGCTAAAGCCGAACACTTCGTATAATGGCACTCATGAACTCAATTATTGGACATTCATTTCCTTTCTGCTCACAGAAAAAAGATGTTACTTTATATATAATCACTATCTTAGCCAAAATCTTAACGGGAGGCTTTTAAATACAAAAGAAAGTTTCAAACTTTGCTTTCAACTTTACTGTCCAACTTCATGAGGACAGATACCATTTACTATAAAATTTTGTATCCCTTATGGGACTCTGCACATGAAGACTCAGTATCCACTTAGAAAACACAGTTACGTCATTTATGTACATGTCCTTCTGTTCAAAACCACCATTCTCATATTTGTCAATATTTACTTGTTAACTATGGACATCCAAGGAGAAACCTAGGAATGAACAAATCTGACCATGGGACTAAGGTTATTCGATTAAGAAAACCAGAGTGCTAAGTAGGTTACTGGGAAGGTAGGGAAGCAGACTGACAAAAACACACGTAAGAGTACCCTAGCAACACACACCCGTTAAACCACCAAGTACTCACAGAGGCAAAGGTGCCGATCTGCTTGATATTCTGTTCATAGCTCTGTGAACTGGTGGGACGGCCTGGGGTCCTCCTAGAGTACCAGAAAGTGTAGTTGTACTGCAAGGGATGTTCTGCTGGTCCAGGAACAACAGCCTGGGAAGCAAACAAGGTAGGTAAAGCCCTGGGCATTTGTCACATGCTCTGAGACCAAGAAATGTTTTACTGTGTCACATCTTATTTCCACAATGAGAATACAACCTCAATGACTTGCGTTGTGCCACAGCCTGCTCACACAGTCAATTTCTATAGTGTGTTAAAAGATTCTAAACTCTTTGGACACATTATCTGTGTTCTTACGCCTTTCACAGCTTTCTACCTCATACCATAGGTATTATTTTCATATTTTCAGCTGTGTGTGGGGGGGAGGGTGTGCACATGCGTGCGTGCAACACTGAGAATTTAAATCAGAGCTTTTACCCTGAGCTACATTCTCAGCCCATTTTAAAAATTTGAGACAGTTGCCAAGTTATCCAGGCTGGACTCAAACTTGCAATCCTCCTTCCTCAGCCTCCTAAGGCACCCACCCCCAATATCATAGGCATTTATGTTTCCATCTTATCTCAGCATTTGCCCAGCCAGTTCAAGCACTGCTTCCTCCATGACACTTTCATCACTCTGGAGTAGCATGCTGCCTACCCTGCTTAGGCCTCAGCTTCTTACCTGCAAAATAGGAAGAATAATAAGCACCCCAAAGGGTTGCTGAGAGGATCAAGTAAATCTGTAGATGTACAGTGCCTAGTGCCTGGCACAGAGTAAGTCCTCAAAAAATGCTAGCGGTTTTTATTATAGCTATTATTAAATATAAGGTCCTTGATCCACAGACACATTCACCTGTGGGTCTCCTTAGCACCTAGCAGAAAAATGCTTGCACTTAGTGAGTACTCAATATTTTGGAATAAATAATGAATTCCTTGATGTCTCAAGGGAAAAACCAATTCACCTATCTCTCATTCCCTAAATTTTCCCTTTTCCAAGTCCCTTCCAACTTGAGACTATTACTGATTTAAGAGCCTAAAAGTTTAAGATATATGTAGGATTTGAAATACTTTGCAGCCGCTTCTGCAGCAATTACCAGCCCAGGTGAGCACCAGGATTAACTTCCACCATCCAGGCAAGGAGACTACTGTAATCGTTCCAGTATTTCAAGATCTTCTGGGAAGAGTAAAGGTCTAAATCTCATAATGAACTCCAGGGATTCCACAATCATTTTTTGAAAACTAAACTAGTCAAGTGTGGAGGCATATTGCCTGTAATCCCAGCACTCATGAAGGCCATGGCAGGAGAACCACCATGAATTTGAAGCCTGCCTGGGCTTGAACTACACAGTGAGACCCTGTCTCGACAAATAACAAAACAAAAAACAAAACATGGGGAAAGCACTGTGATTGCTAATGGAATGATTACGGATGGTTGGCTTATGATCCCTAGCTGAACTGAGTGAATACGGTGCTGGGTTTGGAAGGCCTGCCTGAAGAGTGTTGCCATCGGCTGAGAGGCAGAAATGGAAAGGGATAAGGAGTTTCTCCTGTTTGTTTGTTACATGCTTTGTCTTAATGAAAGGGGACGGAGATGAGTGATGGAGGCTGCTGCAGTCTGAGAGACTGTGGGCCCCCTTTATCCCAGACTTTTGGTTCTCTTGTTTTTCTTGTCTTTTACTTTCCTTTTTTAATTCAAAGGACCTCATTTCTCAGGACCTCTTACTATAGATAGAACCCAAAACAAAACAACCCGTATACTACAGGACACCGTCAAGGTAACCTGGTATCTTCCAGATAAACAGATTCCACAAGAAAACTTCTTAAGCACAAAACACACCTTCCTCTTGCTGCTGTTCTGACTCTTGTCCCGCTCTGTTTTTTCCTTCTCACCATCTTTCTGTGTGCTGTTTTCTTCATTCTGATCATGGTCTCCACTGTCATCATCTTTCAAGCTGAATGGCACAGCAAAACAGTGTTATTTCATGACTAAGTTGATTCCTGGTACCTAACAAAGCCCCAAGTTCATACAACTATCACATAAAAAACCCAAGGTCACTCAAAACACAGGCCCAGGAGATGCATGTGTGATGAGAGGACCAAAGAATGTAGAGATACAAACCAGCAGGTTAATACAATCAAATGCCCACTAGCTAACTTGTGCACTCTGCAAAGCACCCTTTTGATTTTCTAGTGACCCATAGAACAGAACAGCTTAGGGGATCATTTTCCTTGCTAAAAACAGTCAGTAATGAGAAGTTTGTGCATTATCCTCTGTGGCACTAGGGATAAAGGTTAAAAACACACCCGCCTATGTGGCCAAGTCTTACCACCTCCTCCAGTGTTCCCTACTGTTATGCTCAACAAGTTCCCTAACGCAAATCTCTGCTCTGTATTCATCCTCCACGTGTCACCAGTATTACCTTTCTAAAGGTAAGTCTGATTATTTTACTTCATCCTGAAGACTCTCTACTGTCCCTGGCCTTTTGATGCCTACCCTCCAGGATAAAGTACAATGGCATGCAAGTTCCTCTAGAATCTGACTCTTCCATCAACCTGTATTCCCACATGGGGGCCACTTGCAAATCCCACCCTGCAGCCTGAGATGCCATTCCACCCCTGTGTTTTTCTACTGGGCAGTGGGTTTCCTCAGAGTGCTGTCTTATATCATCTCAGCAGCCCAGGCACTCAGGACAAAAAGATGCTGAATAAATGTTAAATGAACAGGAAAAATGAAACACTCAACTGAACCATTCACTCATCATGGATTTTCTCCAGAATAATCTTTCTGATTCCATGACTATATGTACTACATAGTCAGATAAAATCAGACAATTCTCAAGAAAGAAAGGTATCACAATTGCTCCAATTGCAACTCAAATATTATGCTACACAGATACAGAAACATGCCATAGAATATTTTTACATTTACAGGTTTTTCTCCTTCCCCCCCCCCCCGAATCTCCAGTGTCTAACACATACAAAACATGCAGTAAGTATGACACTGGATGAACTAGCCAGGTGCTGAGATGCCTGCTCTGCTAACATCACCACCTGAGCCATAGCAGACACTCAGCTGCTAGTGCCCGGTGCCAGGATCCACCCCATACTCACCCTGGGCACGCTTTAGCTGGGCATGGTGGTACATGCCTGTGGTCCTAGCACTGTAGGGTACTGAGACAGGAGGATCTCAAGTTCTAGTCCACCCTGGGCAACTCAGTGACTGGCCCCATCTCAAAATAAAAAATTAAGGAAAGGGCTGAAGATACAGCTCAGTGTGAAGGTCCTGGGTTTAACTGCCAGTACCTAAAGCAGTAATAGACCAGCTTGGTCAGTAATCTATGCCTCAGGGCCTTGCTCAAAAATACGAGATTTCTCCCTCAGCATTGCACTGAGGCAAGGGAAAGACAGCAAACTCAGGAGGTAGAGCAGCAATACGGGAACCACCAAGAAAAGCTATGAGGGAACCAAGATATGAAAAAGCCAACCAGGAGAGTGGAGAGGAGGGCTTGGCTGTCACCAAGTCTCCACCTTCTGGCTTTGTTCAGCCTCCGTGGGCTTCTGGGAGACCACTGCCTGCGCTTAAAACACCCTCCGCCCAAATAAACCTGTGTTGTTTTCCTCTTCAAAGGGAGTCTTGCCTAGTACACAAGCCCTGAGGGTTAATAATTACCATTGTTTACCAACCATTTACTGTGTATCACCTAGTAGAGTGCCTGTCCCCAAGGACCTAACCAAGGAGATGGCTACACACACACTCATGCCTCAGCATGGTACCAAGACCCTGTTCTGCCCATGGGTTCCAAAAGCATCTCCTGGGGCTGGAGATATAGCTAAGTGGAATAAGTGCCTACTTGGCAAGTGCAAGGTCCTGCATTCGATCCCTGGTTACGAAAAAAAATTGCCAAAAGCATTTCCTGCCTGGTCCCCACAAATTCCTTTCACTTCAGTTGTATCAATCTAAGTGCAGTTCCTCGGTCTCACCACTCAGTTATTGGTTATGCTCAGTTGTGTAGTCTACCTCTTTCCCTCGTTAACTATCCTACAGGACTCACTTTCTCCTGGAAACATCTCCTGACCTCTCCCAACACAGGCTATGCTTGGCTCCCCTCTAGTGCATTTCCCCATATAAGCATTTACATTTAGCCTGATTATGCTGTCTCAGCCAAGCCTCCTTCCCTCATATAAGCATTTACATTTAGCCTGATTATGCTGTCTCAGCCAAGCCCCCTTCCGTTCGGAACAGCCCTTGGGTGTTTCTACTGCTTAGGCTGCAGACAGCTTTGTACTCTATTCTTTCTATAGTACATACCCTAGGGATACAAACCATTTCCTCTATTCTCTACTTCCAATTCACATTAAAGCCTCTGTGGTCCCCTCCCTTAGAGCCTAGTTGAAGAATAGTCACCCCGTCATCTCCCATTTTGCTCATCTCAGGAAAATATTCCTTTCATTAATAATTTTGCTGCTAATCACTACTAGGACACAGACTAAGAGAAATAATGCCATAGAAGAAAAATGTTACTGTGATCCCTGGACCACTTCCTCACTCCCTTCTAAACCAGTAAATGTAAACCCAATGAAAGTTCACCTACTGCTTTTATTTCGCAAGGGTGGAGTTAACTACCACCTTGCCCTTTAAGCCTACACTTAGGCAAGTCTTTTACAGTCTCTTTCCCAGAAGTTGTCTTCCCAACTTAAAGCTGGATGTGAGCTGAGGTACAACCCAGAAGGAAAATTCAGTGCTCCACACAGTCAGGCAACTTACATTGGAGGCTGTCCAAACTAAATGGCGCCCTGGCCAGTTCACTGGGCTTCTGCTTGGCTATTTCTTCACACTCTCTGAGCTAGACCAAGTATGTGTGGGTTGGAACTTGAGCCAATTCACCTTTGAATCTCCAGCATCAGACAGCAGTACAAAATGCAGGTCTGTTTAATTAACAGATTTCTAAAATCAAGGTGCCCGAGTACCAAATCAGTGATTCAGATAATAGTTTAAAAAATGCATCAAAAGCCTATGATATAAAACAAACAGTGACAAAATCAAGTACAGCATCTAAAAATCCAAGATCTGAAAACCAAGTTATCACAGTCAGGACTTCCAATCTTGGGAAAATATCTTAAGGTTTCACACATTAACAGGATCAAAGACAGCAGGATTTCAGGACTTTACAGGTCTATATTCTCTGTAACCCTTCCCAAAGGAATCACAAATCTTTGGTTACATGGACAGAAGCAGAACCCAATACGTAAGTTAGTGTTCTTTAACCTGAACCCATCAGATTATACTCCTGTCCTCAGCTACAGGCACTCCTTGAAAAGATTCTGACCATCCAGAACATATTCTTAACGTGAGGTGCTAGAGAATGCACACTGCAAGTATGTAACAATGGCCTAAACCCTACCAAATGTGTACATGAAAAACCAAAACAACAGAAACAAAATAGGCACAGATTTCAGTTCCTAATTTCAAGTAAAAAAAAAAAAAAAACTATTTTTCTTTCCACCATGCTACAGACTAGATGAAAAAAGATCCTGTTTCAGTTGAACAGTTAATAATTAGAAGAAATTAACATGACTCAAATTAATATTTATCAAGAAACACTTGAACCAAACCTGGGCTGCCTTTCCATTGTCTTACGCAAGTTAATTTCAGAGGGCCTCGCCACTTGATTTTAAGAACAGGTACAAGATCTCCTTCACTGAGTTATTAGAAAAAGACAGAAATACCAAGAAGACAGCAGTTGAAAACCCACTGTTACCATTCTTCCCGCACACCCCTACACAACTTGGGCAGGATGAAATCTGGCTTGTTTGGTGCATAAAGCTCCACACAGGCAAGATATGGATCCAGAGCTAGGCACTACAGGACTTCTGCAGGAGTGAGGCTGGGTAAGGGGTCTGTACAGGCTTGGGGTCAGCTACGCAGGACTGAGAAGGCATCTGCTTTTTCAAGATGGAGAGATCTCTCAGCAGCCAGGAAACGTTTGTGAAGAGGAGCCTGGAGTGCTGAAAACTCAGTGCCCACTCAGTTTGCATACCAGATCTCACTGTTTTAGAAAAACCCCAATTTCCCACCAGCACCATCAGGTCACAGCCTATTAACAGTAATTCTACTTTACACCTACACCTCATCCCATCAATTTACACATACATCTCTACATATAGGTATGATCTGGTCTCTCTAGCACGGTAGGGCAACTACGGCTTGGAGATGGGAAATTTTCCGATGTCAAAACCGGTGCGTGTGGGACTAGAAATGTAGGTCTTCAGATAAGACATATTAAGACTAAAAAGGAGGTAAAAACAGAATCTACCTCAAGACACAACTTTTGTTGAACACTAATATAGGTATTGTTAAAAGAAAAGAAAAACCTGGGTATGGTGGCAACCTGTAATCCCAGTACTCTCGAAGGCTGAGGCAGGAGACCTTGAGCCCAGTCTGGGTAATTTAGTTACTCAACAAGACTTAAGAGAATCAAAACAAAAAATAAAAAATAACTGGAATGTAGCTCAGTGTGAAGGCCTGGGTTCAACCCCCAACACCACACACACACAATCAAAAATTTCACGAAGAATTAAAAAAAAAAAATCAATGGTGGTTAATACGCAGAAACACTCGTACATTTCCTCTCTCCACCTCCAAAAAGCCCGACGCTGGAACTGGAGATCAGAGTGGGCACGTAAAGCGAGTGAGCGGGCAACCGCGCCGGGTCGGAGACAGGAACCGGAGGGGAGAAAGGAAGCAGGAAGAGGACGACAATTCCGTGACGGAGCAGCCACAGGGCCTAGCGCGGCGGCCACATTACCTCATTGCCGCTACAGCTCCACGACACAGGCCGTTACGGTCCCCACCGGGCTAAGAAGGCCGAGGCCCAGGGCAGAGCGACTTTCCCCAGCCAGAGCGATCGCGCGAGGGACACTGCGGAGCGCCACGCTGCCAGGTCCCCGCCCTCCGCGCCACGGGCCCCTCGCCCTCCGGGGCTAGGCGTCCGAAACCTCCTCCTTCCGGGCCCGGCCACCCCTCCCCAGGCCCCGCTTCGCCCTCGGTTCTGTGATCCCGGGACCCCTCGGCCCGCGCTCCTCAGTGCCCCCTCCCCGCCGGTCGGAGAGAGAGGCTGGTGCCGCAGAGTTGCGCCGCCAAGCTCCGGCGAGGTTGGCGCGGGGAGGCGGTGCGGGAAGGGACCCCGGGGGTGGTCAGAGGCCACTCACGCGTCGAATTTGTTGTTCATCCTCTCGCCACCACTGTCGCCACTACTTCAGGGAGTGACTTCCGCTCTGCCGGGTCCGTCGGCCAAGGGCCGGAACACTTCCGGTTGTGTGGGGTGCAGCGGAACGTCAACGCTCAGTCCCGGTGAGGGACGGTTTTCCAGGACGACGGACCGCGGCGACTGCGCAAAGACTCAGGATCCGCAAAGGTGCAGTAAAGCGTCGTAGACAGCGCGGGCTCTGCCTTCGCTCCTGGGTTAAAATGCCACCTGCTCCTCCACTGCATGCGCGCGTGCGCGTCCTGCACCTCTCGGAACCTGGGAGGCGAGCCCGGCGCTGGCACTGCTGCTCTACTACAGTCCCCACCTATCTAAGCTACTGGCGGAACCAAGGGATAGTGTCAGGCGCAACTAACAGTAACCTTCAACAAACGGTAGCTAGTGTTCATCTTCGAGTGCTTACTGTGAACCAAGAGCTACCGTCTGTCTGTCCCCTGAGGCTTTCCAGGTTGACCAAGTCGGGCTAAGGTGACAAAACCGGTAAGGGATTGATAGGAACCGGAGATGACCCCACTGCCCTCACACTGCTCCCTGGATAGAAGGTCGCCACCCCCATCCCGTCCCCAGGGCCCTGTGGCCTCGATAGCTGCAGACGCACAAGCAGGAGAAAAATGCAATAAATCTGCTGGAGATTGAGCGCCAAAGCCTTGTGCTTGGAGGAAGGACACGTTTCCCCACTTGCTTCCCAGCGTGTGCCGTGACCAGTGCTTTAAGTGGTACCTGTGTGCAGTAGTTTTAAATCGCATTTGCCTCCACTTTTGGCCCTGTGGTGAGGGTGGGTGGAAACGAATATCTTGTCTGGGAAACGGGCTCAAGGAGCATAAGTGACTGGCACGCTGTTTGTGCCCTGGTCACCAACAAATCCTGGGCCCCGATACTCAGCAGGACCTCGTTGCTCCGGAGCAGCAAGCACCTCAGCTGCTCATGCATTTATTTATGTTTTGTTGTTGTTTTTTCTTTTTGAGACAGGGTCTCACTATGTAGTTCAGGCTGGCCTCGAATTTGCAGCGATTCCCCAGCCTCAGACTCCTGAGTGCGGGGGTTACAGGCGTGCCCCACCGCGCCCAGCTGTATTTATTTGTTGAATGGGGCCAAGTGAAGCAAATCAGGTCCCCCAGGGAAGGCAGAGCCCGGGGCTCTTTGTGCCTGCAGACTTCCCTGCTTACCCTCTTTGTTTTAACCACCCTTTGGGACCAGTGCAGATACCCTGGATTTTGAGAAGACAGGGAAGAAGAGCCCATTTTTCAGAATCTTTGTTAACAGCGGCTGACATTGGGTTAGATTCAGGAATTCTGGCTCCACATCTCATGGAGCCATCAGGGTCCTGAAGAGTCCCTGTACTCCAGGCTTTCATTTGCCCTTGTGAAACATGGAATCGTGCCCCTGGCCAGTGTTGCTGTGAGGAACCTTAGCAATGAAAGAGAGATGATAAACCTCAAGAATATCTTTTGTGATCTGTGTCAAGGAAAAGCATACAAATAGAAAGGTATGGCTGCCAGCAAGCACAGGGCTCACTCAACACCTGGCAGATGGGAGAGGGACTTGCCAGCTGCTGCCCCCTTAGAGGACTCTCCACACACCTCTCTCCATTGTCTCCAGCAGAGAGGACTCATAAAAGGCAAGTTGGTCCTAGGCCTGGATTTGCCCAGCTAGGAGAATCATGCAAAACAAATGCTTCAAAATGATAGGAATCCAGAATGCTTTCCTGGAATGTTGGGAGTGCACTCACTGGGGGAAGAGCCAGTGCCACAAGGAGCGGGCTAATGCCAGGTGGCTCCCAGTCCCAACCATGCCCCTTGACCTCAGTCCATTCCCAGCCAATCTGGGATTCCAATGCTATCTTTATTTCTCCAGGTTTCCTTTGGGCCCTTTGGCTCCCATGGCCTTGAGGGGAACTTCCCAAAACACATAGACCTCAAGGGCAGAAGAACACAGCGGGCAAGACAGCATGACCCACAAATGGGACTCCCCTGTGCCCAGCAGTGACTGGTCCGCTCAGTCTGGGGATGGCAGGTAGGAGCGGGGGTCTCCAGGGAATGGCAGTGTGGGCACCTGATTGTAGTGGGCCATGAGGAAGATGCCGGTGGTGCCACAGATGAAGAGCAAGAGCATAGCTAGGAAGCAGACGCGGTCCAGCACACGGCCCACCAGGAGCCACTCCTCGTTCCCCTGGAGGTTGGGAGGAGCGGGGTGGGGTAAGCAGGGGCAGAACCAGCCCTGCCCTGCCTCCCTCTTCCATCCTTGAGCTTCCACCCTGCATTTCTTTGGACCCTTCTCACCCCTAACCGGGTCCCTCCTCCCTGCTCCCAGCTCTGCCTTTTCCACCCTGTGCTCTGTCTTGGACTGCACACTCCTCCTGCCACCGTCTCGTGAGGTGGACAGCCAGACTCCCACCCCACCCTACAGTGGGCTGCTGCTTACACTGTCAAAGTGACTCTGCCGAAGCCGGGCTTGGGCAATGAAGTTGCAGGCGTCCACACAGGCTTGGATGGCCGGGGCGGCCTGCTTTAGGCTGCCGTAGAACTCCGGGCCTTTCTCTGATGAGGACAGAGGGTAAGGTTTGGGAATAAAATGGAGGAGAGGAAAAAGAAAATCCAATGGCAGAGAAACAGGCAGAGAAGGTGGCTTCTCCTTAGAACCCCCTAATCCCTTTCTCCCCAACTTGGACACTTGCTCACCATCTGGGTCCCTGGGCAGAGTGTCCCCAGCAGCACCTCCGGGCCTTACCCAGTTTCTCCAGTGCCGCCCTCGCCAGCCTGTTGCGCTGTCGCTGCCGGAAGAGGAGCTCACTGCGGGGCAGGCACAGGGCCACCTCCTCCCCAGTTGTCATGGGCCGCCCTGAAGAGCCATTCTGGAGCCGGGGCCGGGTGTCCTGCGCAGCTGCTGGGCCCTGCAAGCGAACGTGCATCCGCAGCAGCTGGGGCAGGAGCCGCAGGAACACCTGTGGACAGAGAGAGCCACCTGCTGGAGCTCATGCTGCCGGGCCTGGAGCCAGCATTCCAGGGGCGTGCTGGGGTCCTATGCCGCTTAGCTGTTCTATCCAGGACACAGAGCCTGGGACCCCACACTTTTGTACATGTCAGAACCAACAGGGCCCATGTGCCCCACCCTTGCTGCCCTTCTGGTCTGGGATGCCTGGTGGACGGGAGATCTACATTTGCAACCAGGGTCCCAGCTGCCTGCTGCAAGTGGGCGGAGACCACAGGGGCCTTGGGTCAGTTGCCAGGGCAGCATCCTGCCTTCTCCATTTTATAGCTTCATGAGCTTGGGCAAACTACTTAACTCCTCTGTGCCTCAGTCTCCTCATTTGTTAGGTGGAGGTGATTCTAATACCCACTTCATGGGGGCTGTATAAAGACTAAGCAGGTTGACCTACGCAGTCTCCCCAGCACACCCTTGTGGCTTATGGGCCGGGTTTGCTGCCCATTGGGCAGGGAAGGGTATGCCAGGGCGGGCACAGAGGGAGGCAGAGTGGGATGGGGGAGGAGGGGCCTTACCTTGCGGACCCCTCGGGCCATGGAGTGCGTGTGTGGGGACCTCAGGGACACATTGAGCACGACCACAGCATTCACGACAATGAGGATGGTCACCACCATGAGGAAGGTCAGGTACCTGTCTTGGGGTGGGCAGGGGCTGAGTGGCCTCTGGGCACTCCATACCCAGATGCCACCCCCACCCCTTGCATCTACTGGTGGAGGCCTGGCCTTACTTGCTGATGAGTGGCACCGCCTGGGATGTCTCGGGCACCTTCCTGGCCACAAGGAAGAGGAAGACGGTCTGGGCCAGGAGCACGTTGATGGCCACGGTGCACTTCTGACCGCCCGCTGCTCATGACAAGAGGTGCTCAGAGCAGGTCTCGTCCACCCCTCCCTCCCCTCCCCAAAGATCCCTGGGTCTCAGTGTTGCTCGTGCCTTGGCCAGGCCCTGCCCTGGCCTCCCAGCATGCCCTGTGTGGCTGTGCGGGGACGTGGTCTAGGTACCCTTGGCGGGGAGGAAGTAGATGAGGGTGGCGACAGAGGAGATGAGCACGCAGGGCGCGATGATGTTGATGACGTAGAAGAGGGGCTTGCGCTGGATGAGCAGGTAGAACACCACCTTCTGGTGGCCTACATCCTCCGTGTCCAGCAGCATCTTGGCGGGCCGGTGCCGGATGGCCCACTCCCCGTTCTCTGCAGGGGACCAGGGGGTGTGGGCAAGGAAGACCCGCAGCCTGAGGGACCCAGCCTCTGGCAGCATGTGGCCCAGGAAGTGCCAGCAGACACAGGGCCATCCAGGGACACAGGTGGGGTGCAAGATGGGGTACTGATCCCCCAATTTCCAGAGCCAGAGTAGATCACAGAAAACTATCTTCATAAGAACATACTCTGGTTTGCTTTGACCTTGAGTTACAGAAGGGACAGAGCCTTGGTTGGGCCTTGTCAGTGTAGCCATGTGTAGCAGAGTTCGGGGGAGCTGTCTGGGAGCCCTGGGTGGGGTTACCGGTGAAGGCCTCAGGGTCAATGAAGATCCACTCTATGGCCTGGCCATCTTCCTGACTCAGCTGCAGGTTGATCTCACTGGTGCTGTAGGTCTGGGACCTGGGACCACAGAGGAACGGGTAAACGCAAGTAGGGATAGGCATATGCGACATCACAGTCACCTCAGGGCATGTGTAGGTGTCTGGCTTGAAAACCGCAGCCCCACGAGTCCACGTGTTCTCCACTGAGCCCTGGGGTAGAGGTAGCAGGGGGATGTGGGCTTTTTAGGGACCAGGGTGTTGAGTGCAGGGATCTGCAGGTGCAGGTCAGTGCTGTCACCTGGCCCAAGAGCCTGGGCCACACTGTCCCTCACTGCCATCAGCTGCAGTGTAGAAATGCAGGGCTGCTAATCATGCCTAAGGTTTCCTTGCAAAAAGGCTCATTCCCATAGAACACGCCTGGTGCCCACTCACCATCCCAGGACTCCAGAGGCAGAGTGAGGGGACCAGAAGTTCAGCCTCCCTACCCCTGCTACCTAGTGACTTCATGGGAGATAGAGCCAGGCCTCAGCCTCTGGGTGCCGCCAGAATACCCCACCATTGCCAGGCCCCTCTTAGTAGCTCCCCACATCCCCCTCCCCACATAAACGGCCTCACTGGAAGACGAGGGAGCAGTTCTGCCAGTCGAAGGGGAAGTAGGTGACGGAAACAGCGCAGGATGAGCGGAAGATGGCTGGTGGCAGCCAGTAGATGCAGCCGTCGGGGGACACCAGCACGTTGCAGTAGAGGGCCACCTCAAAGACACCGTCCACACTGTGTACAGGCCAAGTCACAGGACTGTGGGCCTGGACCCCACGCTGCCGCCCAGCCCTCTGTCCTGTGTGGGTGGGGACCAGGAGACACCCCCCACCCGCCTGACCCTGACCAGCGTCCGCCTAGAATCATTGCTGCCCCTGCAAGCTCCCTGCCATCCCCACCTGCTAGGGCCACCACCTGACGGCATTTCTGGGAAGGGTCACTGGCACCAGGTCATAGGGAGGGGCGGGGCCAGGTCTGCTGGTCCTGCCTGTGCCCTGCACTGTGCCCTCCACCCTGTCACTCTCCAGAGCCCCCTTGCCCTGCAGGACCCTGAACCTGGCCCCCTGGGCCCCCACCCTGCCACCCCTCCTCACTTGTTCTCCAGGATGATGTCTGGCCGCCACACCATGGTGGACGGCACCCTCAGCACCCACAGGCCTCCGTAGTCCTGGGGGTCCCAGCGCAGGCGGGAGTCGCACCACTGCTGTGGGAGCGAGGAAGGGGCGTTGCCACGTCTCTGCTCCTGGCTGTGCAGAGCCCCAGGAATGAGAGTCCAGCCCAAGGGGGGCTCTGGGGCAGATCCCAACACACAGGAGGGGTAGGGTGGCTTCTTACCATCTCTATCCAGACGTTGGTGGTGAGGGCCTCCTCTCGCTCATTCTGGGTGTGCAGAACAGAGGACTCAGGCCCCATGCCCTGCCCTCCCCGAGGCTCTCCCTGCTTCCCACTACGCACCAGGGAGATGAGGTTGGTTAGGGTGAGCTTCAGGCTCACGTTGACCACGTCCTTGTCATGCTCTGAAGGCCGCAGGTGAGGGTCATAGCTGCGCATCAGGTCGGCCAGCAGGCGCTCTTCCTGGTTGCGGCCTTGGGCCCCTGCAACAATGGCTGGCACCTCAGCCTCACTGTGGGGCCTTGAGGCAGCACAGCAGGAAGGCGCAGACGGGGGAGGTGGAGACATAGGGGCTCGGGGCTAGGACATGTCCGCCAGGGCCTCAGATCCCTGCCCTAGGCCCCCCAGACCCCACGTCCCCTGGGCCGCACCCAGGCAGGTAGCCAGCAGTGGCAGGAGGAGCAGCGGCCCTCGGCCCTGATGCATGGTGCCTCTGCTCTCTCTGGTCCCCAGGTCCTGAGCAGAGATAGGAGCTGGGTGTCCTGTGACAGGCTACACTCCTATTCCGCCAGCCCTACCAGCCCGGCCCCACCAGCTGTCTGACCACTGCATTGTCAGCTGCTGAGGGCACTACAATGCCTGGCTCGGGTTACCTGGCCAGGGTGGGAGAGGGCCCTGTGGGTACCAGCAGAGGCAGCCATCCCTCCCACCCTCAAGCTTCCCAGCCCAGTGCCTGGTGTCCAGTGAGGACAGCCAGGGACCGACACTGCCTGGCTGGGAGTCAGTGCTGGGGGGTATGGGGCAGTTGGATGGGCCTCACTTGTGTGTGTCTCTGTGATGCCCGCTGCCACCTGCCTGCCATCTTCATGGGCCACTGGAAAGGTGTGTGTGGCCCAGAGACCTCCACACCGCAGGTTTGGGACCAGGTCTGGTCCTCCCAGGCCCTGACATGGAACTCAGGCCTGAAACTTTAAAATTAGGGGCTGAAGAGGCTCCAGTGAGGGCTCTTCTGCGGGCACAGTGTTTATGACAAGGTCCCACATCATGTGGCAGGCCCAGTGTGAGGCTGCAGAGACCCAGGGCTGCTCCAGCTGCTCACAGAGCTCATGCTTCATGGGGGCAGGTGGACAAGGGGCCAGGGCTGAGGTTGTGTTCCCCAGAGGGAATGAGGGGACCCCAAGGCCAGAGACAGGCTGGACTTGAGCCCCATCTGCTACGACGGCGTGGGGCTGAGGCTGGGGCTGGGGCCTTGCTGCAGCCACTTGCCTGTGACATTTATTCCAGATGCTCGGGTCAACACATCCCAGTACTCGGGCAGGGAGGAACAGGCAGGAACCCAGACACCATCTCCAACTGCTCCAGTGTTCTGGGGGACAGGGTGGTGGCAGCAAGGCACCCCCCCATCATATCTGCCAACTGGAAGTCAGGCCCTCCCTAGAGGCGCAAGGGAGGTGGCTCAGAACCCAGCCAAGGTTCCAGTCCCTTGCGTCTGGCCAGGATGGGGGTGGGGAGCCGGAGGGACGGCACCTGTCGTCTCTGGTCAGCTGTCACTTCGGGTGGTTTGTGTGTGGTCCCTGCAGTCAGACCTGCTCCAGGCCGCCGTTCCTGTGACAGTCCCCCACCCTGCAGAGCCCTTGTGCCTGCATGGCCCTCACCTTCCTCCAGACCAGCTCTCTCATCTCACTTTTCTCTGGGGAGAAAATTCTCCACCAAAACTCATCCCCCACCCGGGCACCAGGCCAGATGATCGTACATCTCTGTCTGCTCTGTTGGTGCCCACAAGGGCCCACAAGGGCAGAGGCAGAGGATGCAGACCACCTTCTCCTCTGGTTGGACTATGGCACCTCCCTATGCTGAGAGTTCTGAAAGCCCTCGTGTCCTCAGTAGGGTGGGTCACCCACGAGAATGGGGGCTCCGCGTGGTGGGGGAGGATCCAGGAAGGAACAGTCATTTGTGGTCGTCACTCATTCTCTGACAGCCCCTTCTCCACCAGCTGCTAGTACAGAATCTGGGAAAGCTGGGCAAGTCAGTCCTCTGTATCCACAGGGGTGATTCCAGGGCCCCTCAAATACCAAAGTCTGCCAATGCTCAAGTCCCCTATATATAAAGTGGTATAGTAAACCAAGCCTGGTGGTACATGCCTGGGATCCCAACACTTGGGAGGCTGAGGCAAGAGAATTGCCAGGAGTTTGAGGCCAGCCTGACCTGCATAATGAGATCCTGTCTCAAAACATGACACAATACAACACAACATAACGAAGTGTTGTCATACTGTTTTGGCACATATCCTGTGTAACCCTCCCCTAATCTCTTGGTTACTTGTGGTACCTAACAGTGCAGGTGCTGCACAAGCATTTGTTATGCTATATTGTTTAGGAGATAGTGACAAGAAAAGTCTGTACATGTATAGTACACATTTTTCTCCCAAATATTTTCTTCAATCTGTGGCTGACTCAATCCACAGAGGCTGAGCCCATGGATTTGCAAGGCTGACCATACTGATTTCCCAGGCTTCCCTGCACACAGAGGCAGCCCTGTGAAGTTTCGACCAGTGATTTGCTGTAGCACTTTGAGGGAAAGCTTTGCTGCTGATAAAAGGAGTAAGAAATGCCTGGCCCCTTTTTTGCCCGAACACAGATACAAAGGGTGGCACCGTGGCAGTCAGCTTGCAACCTGAGGCGACAGAGCAAGGGGGAGCAGGCCCGTGGGCTGCTGAGGCAACCGACAGCCTCGGTCCCTCGAGGCTTTAGTGTACAGCTGAGAAAATGCAGCCCCTACTTTCTCTCAATTCTGACCGAGTCAGAAGGAAACCTCAGTTTCAGTTATGGCGACAGCTCATTGTGGCTTCTGTTCCTTGCAGCCCAGGGCATTCCTAACGGATCCGTTGTCCATTGAGGGAGGGTGTCGGCCCTGCTATCCTGGAGGGACTGATTGTAGGAATGTGCTCTGGGCTCCTGCGGGGGAGGCTTTCCTTGGGAGTGTGATTCCTGGGGGGCAAGGAGGTCCAAGGCGGCCGAAGCGCACCCCCCAACACGAGGCCGACCGCCATAGCGCCACCGTGTGGCACAGCAGCCGTGTGCGAGGCAGGCGGTTCTGATTCTGGGCTCTCCAGACTGCAGAGTGGAGCCTGAAAATGAAAAATGTTCCTTGCTGCCGGTCAGCTAGTGAGGTCGCCCTGTCCCTCTGAGGAAAACAGCCAGAGCTATGGAGACGGTGAGCCTGTGCACCACCGTGCCTGGCTCCAAATTCAGCTTCCACAACACCCCGATTGGGACGTACCCCTCACACACCTCACAGATGTGAAAACGGAAGCCCAGAGACCGAAGGCCCCGCTGCTAGTGTGACAAATCACCCCAAACCCTGTCACTAAAACAACACATTTATTTTCTCTTAGGAATCCAGGAGTAGCCTCCATGGACAGTTCTAGCATAGGGACTTGTGGGGCTGTGACCCTATGTGCGGGCCCTCTGCGAGGGGTCGCCTCCACGTTCACACATGGAGCTGCTCAACACGCATCCCAGCTTCCCCAAGTGTTAGATCAATTACGTGAGCGAGAATGAACGAGACAGGAGCCATGGGGACCTTCTGTTTGTTTTGAGACAGGGGTGTATGACAGATGTCACAGCCTGAGCTCTGTGTAGCTCAGGCTGGCCTTGAATTCACAGTGATCCCCCTGCCTCAGCCTCCCAAGTGCTGGGATGACAGGCATGCATCACCCAGGCTTCCCGGAGGAGCCTCTCTCGCAGGTGCACTGTTGCTGTGGCTAGATGAAGCGCCGATCCCGCTCATCATAGGAGAAGGGGTCGCCAGGGAAAGGCTGGGGTGGGGGCTGGTTGTAGGCACCCTGAAGAAAGATCCAGGCCGTGCCCACCACCATGATGGGTGTCACTACGAACAGGCAGAGGCGGTCCACCGTGCGGGCCACCTGATTCCAGCTGTCCTTCTCCTGGCGGAAATGACAAGGGGCCTCTGTGCAGGCCGGCACCGCATCTCAGGCCCAGCCTAGGAGGAAGGGCCTGGCCTCCCCATGTCTATGGGAGCCACCACCGCCTTGGCTGGCAGCAGACAGTCAGAGACAGGGCCTGCTGGCCTTGTCCCCAGCAAGATCCAGGACCTGTGGCCAGCAGCACGGCAGGTCACTGGTTGCTGAGGAGGAACTGTGGGTCACAGGGGACCCTGACCTCGGCTCCCACCCTAGCTCAACCCTTCCCCCCCTCCAAGTGCCACCCATGGGTGGCCTTTGCTCAGGAGACAATTCAAGTTGTGTAATTGTGAACAGCTGCCATGGTCTCCTTTTAAACACCTGCTCTGTCTGGAGTAGTGACATAGAGCTGGGCAGTGACTGAAATGACTGGCAGCTAGGACAAGAAGGGATGAAGAGAGGGTGGGGCCAGGAGTCTGTGTGTCACTGAGTGTGTGCCTGGCCCTGAGAGAACACACAGCTGGAAATCTGCACAGGCTGTGAGCTCCCCATGTAAGTTTGCAGATGTATGTAAGTGGACTTGTAAGATTGGTGACATTTGCTCAGTACACAGCTTGAACATCTGCACATGGCAACCCCAAGGCCACTCACATCATTGTAATTGTTCTGGTCCTTCATGTGGTTCACGATGAAGTTGGCCCCATCCACTGCTGGCTTAAGCTCGTTGAAGAGTTCCTGCTGGGCCTGCTCTGAACTTGCTGGGGGCTGGCCTGGGGACAAGGGCCAGAGTGGGGCATGAGGCCTCCCCCTGCCCACCTCCAACTGTTGGGCCATTCCCCGAGGCCACTAGGGACCTTACGTGCGGTGGTGAGGCGCCGGGCCAGCCCGTGCCGCTCTGACTGCTTCTCAAACATGAGGTCGCTGCGGGACTTGAGGGAGAAGTATTCCTCCGCCTTGGAGATATAGCCCAGGGAACTGCTCCTCCGGACCAAGGCCCTGGGGTTGGGCCCCTCCTCTGCGGGCCGGGACATGTGCAGGAGTGCGGGCAGGGTCTCCAGGAAGATCTTCAGCAGCCATGGGGATATGAGGAAGGCCGTTTGACAGGTGTGGGGTGGCCTTTACACACCCTCATGTCTAGGACTCCTCTCCTTTATCAACCATTCCCATCTGACCCCGCCACCTGATCCCCAACCCCCACCAAGGGCACGTAGGTGGCTTCCAACTCTTCCTTGTCCCTCACTGCACCAAGCAGAGGTTAGTCATTGAGAATAAAGATCAAAGGCCAAGGGTAATACCAATGCCTAAACCCTGAGCGCTCTCCTCCAGGTGCTTGAAGAGAAGAAAGCTGTGACCCCTGCTGTTCCAGAACAGCTGCTGGCCTTGTGATGGCCAGGAGTCCAGGGACATCCTGTCCCAAGCACCCTGGCCACCTTCTCAGCTCTTCCGCTTTTTCTTTTTATTTTTGGTGTTGGGGCTGGAACCAGGGTCTCACTCATGCTAGGTAAGCGCTCCGCCACAGCCAGCCCTCTCTTCTTTTACTGCAATGTCGTGAACTCACAGCAGAAAAAGCATCCTCGGAACTTTTTTGCTCTTTTGTTTTGAGACAGGATTTTGCTAAACGGCTAAGTCGCCCCAATGGAATCTGAACTTTTGATCCTCCCCTCAGCCTCCCAGAGTGCAGGGATTAGTGCAGAGCGCCGGACTTAGTGCTCACCTTCTTGACCCCCTCAGACAGCACGTGAGTGCTGGGTGTCCGGAAGTGGATGTTGAGCACAATGACGCAGATCACCACGACCATGGCCACCAGCACCATGCCGAAGAGCAGGAACCTGCGGACAACACTCAGCCTGGAGCCTGGGAGGGCTGAGCGTGGGGGCAGGGCCGCGCAGGTGGCACTCACTTGCCGATGAGCGGGATGGCTATGGAGGTGGCGGGCAGCCGCTTGGAGATGAGCAGCAGGAAGACAGACTGGGCCAGCAGCACTGAGATGGCCACTGATGTCTTCTCACCACCTGAGGAAGCCAGACTTACTGTATCCTCAGACCTCAGGCCTACAGGGTTCCCCTGCAGTGGCCCTACCACCACTGGCTGTTCCCAATGCCCTGCTGTCGTGATAAGCATCTGAGGCCACAGCCCTAGAGGGCCTGGGTTCAAATCCTGGGTCTGCCACGAACTAGCTGGGTGACCTTGGACAAGGCCTGACCTCTGTCTTCCCAACTGTTCCTTGTAGTGTGAGTGTGCAGTTAAACACACATCTCCCTGCCTGACAGTGGCTAAGTGCTGCATGTACCCTGACTGTTGAAGTGGCCCATGCTCTGCCACTGCACTGTCCTTCTGAAGCACAGATCTGTACAGGTCACTTCCTGCTGTGTCCTCACAGCACCATGGTAGCACCCAACATGCTCCTATCACGCCCAGACGCCAGCCCAGCGCCATCCACACTGCCCATCTGAGCCCCTACACTGGACTTCCCGCTGCCCTGCCATGCCTTCCCCCAGGCAAAGCCCCACCCCTTGAAAAAGCCCTGCCCCGCCCAGTTCTGTGGACCTCACCAGGTCTGCCCCCCGCAGGGGCTGGGTGGCCTCTGTACCCCTGACACTGTGGACTCACTGCCTTTGGAGTCCAGGCTGATTGTCCCTGGGCCCTAGTTCTCAAGAACCCCCTAGCCACCCGCTGGGTTAACAACTGAGGGTGGCCTGATGCCAGGCCCTTGGCCTTGCAGAGGTGACCATGACAGGCCTGGCAGCAGGGCACTTTAGCTGTTCTCCTGGGTCCCTGGGAAGAAGGTCTTCTTGAGCAAAGGGACCCTGCCCTGCCCACCGGGGTGTCACCGGGCATGGAGCCCCCCAGCCACTGGCCACCAGGGGAAGCAGGGTCAGGCTGCAGCGCCCTGTTCTTTTGCTCAGGTTGGGCTGTGGGACAAGCAGGATGGGCACCGCTCACTGTCAGCCGGCAGGTAGAAGACCAGGTTGACCATGAAGGAGATGAGCACGCAGGGCACCAGGATGTTGATGATGTAGAAGAGTGGCTTGCGGCGGATGATGAGGTAGAAGGTGACGTCCTGGTGGCCCGTGCTGTCCAGCGGGGCGCTGGGGTCCACGTTGATCCTGGCTGGCCGGTGAACAATCTCCCACTCCCCATTCTCTGCAGGTAGCACAAGGATGGCATGGTGGGAGCTCAGAGGGCTCAGGGGCTGGGGCCACGGTGGGGCAGAGTGAGCAGGGTCCTCAGGGTAGGTGCAGAAAGGGCTTCGGCTTTTGTCTGGGGTACTGCCTGGGCTTGGGCTGGTGTTTTCAGTCAGTTTGTGAGGAGCAGGTAGGGTTTCTTCTGATTGATTCTCTCTCTCCCTCCTCTCTCTCTCTCATTTTGGTTTTGTGTTTTGAGACAAGGTCTCCCTCTGTAGTTAGGCTGGCCTTGAACTCGGGTGATCCTCGGTCCCAGCCTCCCAAATGCTGGAATTACAGGTGTGCACCACCACACCTAGCTTTTTTTTTTTTTGGAAAAATAGAAGCTGAGGCCATAAAGAGTCCAAATAAGGAGTGTGTTTTGGCTCAAAAGATGTTATAAGCCAAAAGTAGATTAGGTGCAGATTAAAGGAGACAGAATTAATAAGAATTAAAAAGAGAATAATAATTTTTGAAAGGTTCCCAGTTATTGAGCATGTCTTCCTAAGTTTAAAAAAAAAAGCTAGGCTGATTTTGAGCTGTCCCTCCCCAGCCTTGGTGTTAGAATAAGGACTCCTGTCCCTGTGATGTCCCCAGCACAGAGGCCAGCAGGACACACGTCTCTTTGATGGACAAGGTTGGGCAGTGGGCCTGGTCACAGACAGGGTACAGGGGTGCCACATTCACTGGATGACACAGTCCCTGCCCCAACCACCCTCTCCTTCCCCCATGTTCACCCCCTGGTCTTCCAGGCTGGACAGGGCGAGGGGTGCCTCTCCCCGCAGGGTGGCCTCGGGGCACCTTTGCCTGTGGTGAGTGTCCGGGAGGCATCACCGTGGTGCCTTCATGGGGGGGGGCGCCCGCCCCCATCGGCACCTGTGAAGCCCTCAGGGTCGATGATGATCCACTCCACCAGGTAAGTGCGGCCGTCTTCCTCCTCCTGCTTCAGGCTCAGTGTGATCTCCTTGGCCGTGTACTTGAGCGAGCTGGGGACAGCAGTGGGCAAAGGTGACCCTTGGCCACTAGCAGGGGACCAGGTGGCCACAGGAAGGGGGCAGCTCTGAGCAGGACAGGCCGGGCCCTCTGCTGGAGGCGGCTGTGGCAGGGTGCCTGGGGAAGGGCGGCTAGAAGACGGCGTGCACCTGAATTTGAGGGAGCAGTTCTGCCAGTCGAAGGGGAAGTAGGTGACTGAGATGGGACAGGAGGAGCGGAAGATGGCGGGCGGCAGCCAGTACACATAGCCAGAGTCGTAGACAAGCACGTTGCAGGAGTAGGAAATCTGGAAGGAGCCATCATTGCTGGGGGACAGGGACGAGGACCACTGTGAGCCCTGGCCAGCCGGAAGCGGAAGCAGGCAGGGGTGGGGAGGTGGTGTCGGGGGGGCAGGCGGGCTGGGCTGCAGGAGAGGCCAGCGGCTCTACTCAACTTGTTCTCCAGCACAATCTCCGGGAGCCACACCATGTCGGAGGGCAGGCGCAGCACGCTGATGTTCCCGAACTTGCTGGCATTCCACTGCAGCCGGCTGTCCGTCCAGCCCTGGCAGCCCCAGAGCATGTGAGCAGTGGGCCCCGCTGCTGCCCAGACTCCCCCAGGGCCCCCGCTTCCCAGGGGAAGGCTGAGCAGCGTCTGAGAGCTGTGCTCGAAGAGCTTTGGGGAGACAGGGAAAGACAGGGGACTCCGCACTGTCATGGACAGCTGTGTAGGCTGCACACTGCACCACTGAGGGAGCCTCGTTTCCACATGGAAGGAAGATCTGTGTCTGTTTTATGAACTTCTGACAGTTCTGACACTTATCAGAAGAGTGTCTTCTGATAAAAATCAGGATAAAGTGACAATTTTCCCTCAGATCAGCCCTAATTCTCTTAAGGCACCTAACGGAAGATGAGGTGGGAAAAAGGGTGGCTGGGCCTAGGGGTCCTTTGAGGGGAGGAGCCACGGCTCCTGCAGGGCAGCATCAAGGGGGGCTGGGGCTCCCCAAGAGGACACAAGCACAGGGGAGCCTGGGCCTGCACCCGCCACCCCACCTGGGGTCCTTACGTGCTCTATCCAGACGTTGGTGGTGAGTGTCTCCTCGACTTCTTTCTGCAAGTGGACAGCAGGGCTGGCCCTGGAAGGCCCCTGTTCTTCCCACTACCCACTGGGCACCTCATCCGCTGGCACCAGAAGGGCCAATGGCAGCCAGCACCAACCATCAGGGTGGGTGGGCAGACCAGGAAGGCAGGCAGCCACCAAGGTGTGGCATAGTGTGGGGGTGTCAGGGCACAGCCTGTACCTGAAGCTGGAGGGGAAGGGCTGTGTGCCTGGGGTGCAGGAGGCCCACGGGCACCAGGGGGCTCGCAGAAGTGCAGAGGTTTCCCGGGAAGGAGGCTGCCAGGGGCACCTGGACCTGGAGAAGCTGTCCCTGTCCCTGCCCAGCCCGGCCTGGCAGGGGCAGCTCACCAGGGAGATGAGGTTGGAGAGGGTAAGGGCCAGCGTGATGTCCACACTGTCCTCCTTGCGGGCCGCAGGCCGCAGCTCCTTGTTGTAGGCTCTCTCCTCAAACAGGTGCCGGATCAACTGCTCTTCCTGGTTTAGGGCCCAGCCACCTAGGGTGGGACGGATGGCACTGGCTGGGGGGCCCAGGGAGAAGCAGCCCTGAGCCCGAGGGACAGGCAGAGATGCCTGAGCGCGAGTGGGGAGTTGGGTATGAACCCGAAGAGGAGGCCACACGGTGGGGGACCTGGGGGCACACGAGGGACCTCTAAGTGGGGATGATATCTGCCCTTACCGCTCACGACCAGGGCAGCCAGCAGCCCCAGGGTCAGTGCAGAGCCCTCCATCCTGCCAGAGGACTGAGGACCAGGTCCTATGTCCGCCCCTCCCATGTGCAGGCTGGGGACGAGGGTGGGCGGGAGAGGGGACAGGTGCAGGGTGGGGGTGGAGTGGCCAAGGGGAGAAGAGCCGGAAATGCAATCTGACACTTTGGGCAGGTGATGAGGGGGTTGGGACCGCCAGCCAGGCCGGCGCCCAGCACTGGGCCGGAGATCCTGGGCAGGACTCAGTAGCTAGTGGGGCGGGAGGGCCGCTGGTCAGCCATGATAGAGTGGTGACAGACAGGCCAGCTGCTGCCCCTCCTCAGGAGGCAATGGATGGGCGCAGATGGGGGCTGGCCTGCCCCTGAGGCCTCAGTGACCTCTGCCGACTGCTTCTGGAGACGCCCCCAGTGGATGTTTGCCCCACCCCATTCTGCATTCCAAAGAAGCGCCAGCATCTCCTTATAAATAATTTTATTAAAGCAGCTGTGAGTCTCTGATCACACATCTGGGAAGACACAGGACCCCACCCACCCAAGGGGCCAGTCCATGGGGACACTGACATTTGTCAGACGCTCCCAGCTCCACTAACTCCTGGGAGCAGTGGGTGCCCTCTGTGGCAGCTGGCCTGGGGTAACCCCCTTCCTCCCCGCTTCTGGCCCCCAGGGTTTGCCCTCAGCCAGGGCAGCTGAGCGGAAGGCTTGCAGGGCCTGCACGAGCAGCCGTGGGAGGCTTCGAGCCAGTGTGGCCGGCTCCAGGCCCACCAGGCCGCTGAAGGCCACGCGGCGGCCCCCCAGGCCTGCCCGAACCCACGCTCTGAAAAGCCCTGTCAGTGTCTTGGAGCTCAGGTCAGCCAGCACCTGCAGAGAGAGGGTTGTCAGGGGGTCAGGCCCACTCCCCAGTGCGCATCCTGGGATCACACCTTTCCTCCCTGACCCCAGAAATGCACCTAGCCCTGCCCCTCCCACCACAACCTTCCTAATTTCGACACCCCAGGACTCCTTCCTTTTAAAGGTTTTAATTTTTATTATTGGCACATGTCTGCGCCTCTCCGCCCTCCCTCCACTCCTCTCTCCTTTTTGCAAAAGCTCTAGCTCTGTTTCCTATTGTCTGTCTTTCATTTTGCTCTTAATTTTTTTTTTTTTTTTAAATCTTTTTGAGACAGGGTCTCGCTATGCAGCTCAGGCCGGCCTTGAGCTCACTTTGTAGCCCAGGCTGGTCTCGAACTCACAATGATCCTCCTGCCTCAGCCTCCCAAGTGCTGGGATTACAGGCACGTGCCACCACGCCCGGCTGCTCTTAATTTATTTATACTGTATTTTGGGCTTCTCACATAGGGGAACTGTGTTATTTAAGCTCGTGTGTCTGATTTAGTTCACTGAACACAATGGTCTGCGGGTGCATTCATTTTCCTCAACCCGCATCCCCTCTACCCCTGCCTGGTGCCCGTCTCACCCACAGAAGCCCCCTCATACTCCCCTACTCCTTTTCCCTTGGATCCCTGCCCCTACCCAGCCTGGGGGCAGATGCTCCTGCTGGGGGTCCTCTCATCCTCCTCTGCCTGGGTCCCCCCCAGCTTCCAAGGCCCCTGGATGAGTCTGGGACGCCTGGGACCTACCTCCTGGAAGTGCATGGCCAGCCGCTCGGAAGGGACCTGCAGGATCCAGGCATGGGAACCCTGAAGGGTGGCCAACTTCTGTCGCAGGAGCTCCAGCCCAGGGCAGCCTTCAAGAAGGAGAGAGGTCCCCGAATCACAGAGAGCTGAGGTCGGGTCTCCTACCGGAACCCCAGGACAACCTCCCAGGGCAGACATCCCGTGTATGCTACACATGGAGAAACTGAGGCTCTAAGACGCTAATTGATAATACTAGGCGCAGTACTTCTGTTTGACACAGGGGCATCTAAAGACCCAAGTCCCCCCTCTAAGGCTCACCACTGTACCAGGAGGAGGGCGAGAGCGGGTCTGCCCTGTTGCCGGGGGTGGGGGTGGGGGGTGGGGTAGCCCCTTCCTAGCACAGACCCCGCCCCAGCCCCTCAGGGCCTCTGCGGCCGCTGGGCTACTCCTCTCCCTACGGCCGGCAGGGGGCGCTGTTACCGTTCGGGCTCTCGCGGGACTCTGGCCTCCGCTTCTGGAACCGCACTCTCGCAGCCCGCGGTCCTGGGAAGACGCAGGGTTTGGGGAAGCCTGGCTCCGGGCCGGACCCGGGCTAGGCGCCAGGGGGCACGGCGGGGGGCGCGAGGGATACCTGAGTTCAGCCGCTGCTCGCGGGCTGCCGACTCCGGGGGCTCCCACAGCGACGGAGCGGGACGGGCCTGGGCTGGGGCCCCGCGCCGCAGCCCCGGGCGCACACCGAGCAGTTCCTGCGCGCCCCGCAGCAGGTCCAGGAGCGTGTGCGCCAGCGAGCGTAGCTCTGCGGGCCGAAAGGGGCTGAGTGGGCCGGGGCGACCGGGGATCCCCGCCCCGCCCCCGGGGCCCCGGGACCCACCACACCGCCGCCGGCGCTGCAGGCACTGCTGGCGGGCCAGGCGCGCGCAGACGCCTTCGGTCAGCGGGCACCGGCGCGCGTAGAAGGCGCAGAGCCGGGCGTCGGCTGGGTATTCCTCTGGCGGGTCCTGGGCTAGAAGCTCCATGCAGCTGGGCTCGCGCGTGGAAGGGGCCGCTGCGGGCGGGCCAGGGGCCAGCTCAGCCCCTGTTTGGGGCCCTGGTCCCCTGCAACCCTGCCCTGGAAAGTTTTCCCAGGGCGGAAGGGAACCGGGGACTACACGGGGTGCGGACTCGGAACTGCGAGGACATTCGGAGGAGGGGGCGCGCGAAGGGGGGCGCTCACCGCTCATCTGCTCCTGGAGCCAGTCTTTGAACACAGCCACGCGGGTGTAGACCCCGGGCTTCCCTGGCTCCCCGCAGCCATCCCCCCAGGAGGTGACTCCAAAGAGGACCTCCCTGGGACGCGGCCCAGGCTCAGAACAGGTTAGGGGGCCTCCAGAGTCACCCTGCAGGACAGGAACGAGAGACAGGAGCGAGAGAGCAGATGAGCAAACAGAGGCTCGGAGCCCGCGGGGACGCGAACTGTAATGACGCCCCCTGCCGGCCTTCGGGAGGGAAACAGCCAAGAGGCCCTGGAAGGACTTCTAGGTGGCGGCTCTGAGCTCTTTTCGTGGTCGCCACGTGTCCCCAGGTTAGCCAGGAGGACACAGTAGCTCAGACAAACTGAAAGACAGTCCGACCCAGGAGGAGGGCCGCCCCGCAGCTCCCCGCGGCCGGCCTGCGCCCCTACCTGGCAAGAGTCGATGCCACCCGCCAGGTAACCTGCGCAGAGCATGGAGCTGGGGCGCAGCCCGGGCCCCAGCGCCCTTTGGCAAGTGTCGGGGCTGAGCAGCGGAACGCGGGCCTCCCTCACTGCCTCAGCCTCAGGGCCATCTACAAGGTAGAGAAGGGGCTGGGCTTGGGGGAGTACCCACCTTCGGGAGCCTCTTCCGCCGCCCTGCCCCTTTGTAAGATCTGGCCGCATCTTCCACTGGTCCCTACACTTAAGCTTCCCCAAACTCTTATCACCTCAGCCCCCATTCTTCCCCAGATCACCCAAGCCCCCCCCATACCTTCGAAGAGGGCACCCCAGCCTGCGATGGCGCAGGGAGTGCCGGCGGGGGGCTCCGGGGATGCCTGGGGCAGGCACACAGGGCGCGCGGGCCCCTCCGGGCTCACGGGCGTCCACAGCTGCACGAGGGCCAGGTCACTGTGGAAAGTCTGCGGGTCGAACTGGGGCGGTGACAGAGCAAAGTCAGGGGCTGGGGTTCGGGGTTCCGTTTCCCGCTCTGCGGACCTGGGCCTGCCCCTCACCTTGGGGTGGGACAGGATGCGGTTCACCAGCACCTCCTCCGCCGGCTCCCCTCGGGGCCCCTCGGCCAGCACCACGGTCCACAGGAGCTCATTTGAGGCGCTGTGGGGCGAGTGGCCAGTGATGGGCAGCAAGTCCGGGGCACAGTAGTGCGCCTGGAGCCCGGGTTTCTGGGGCGCGCACCCACACCCGCTAGCGAACCCGTGTCTCCGCCCAGGGGCAGGGAGGGCGCGCCGGAGAGGGGCTGCGGACCCGCAGCACACGCCCTGGCCCTGGGACCCTCACCGCAGCCTGAGCGCGCGTGCCTGGAGGCCGGGCCCGGCTTCCACCAGGGGGCAGCAGAGACCGGCTCCCCAGCGCGTCCGGGGCGGGTACATTGGGGACTCGACGTACCCGGCGAAGCAGTGCGCCGCCGTGAGCACCCAGGAGGCCGCCACCAGGACGCCGCCACACAGAGGCTGCCCGCCGAGCTGCAGCCGCACCAGCCAGGGCCAAGCCCCGGGCGGGGCCGCGCTGCCCCCCACGATGCGGCCATGAGCCCGAGTCACATTGGCGGCTGCCGGCCGCCTTTCGCCACAAGGCCCTGAAATGGCAAAGACCGCATTGAGGGAAAAGTCCTAGCCACGTCCCGGCCCACCCGCCCCCCACACACACCTTTTTTACCTCACCTGGCTCAGGTGGGTCCTGGAGGAGGGGGGCTTGAGGCCTGGGGTGTCCAGGTCCTGCTGAGAAATAGCACTTCGAGCGTCATTACCATCTTCTCTCCCCTGTACCCTCCCCACTGCACAGGGGTTCATTGCAGGGCCCAGGCTGGGGCCACCCCCTGCCTTCACTGCGGCAGGCCCCTCCCATCTGTTCCCAAGGGGTGTGGAGTCTGAAGGTCCGGGACCGGTGGACTGGCAAAGGGTGCGGGGCGGGGGGCGCTGATGGGGTGGGGCACTGGTCCCGACCTTGACACTCATGCAGTTTGAACTGGAGCTCCGTGGCCACTCGCTTGACTGCCCGCTGCGCGCTCCTCTGGGCAGCCTGCAAGGCCTGTGTCCCCTGGGCCGACAGAACTGCTGGGACATGGGACACAAAGTATGTAAGGTTGGCAAGAGCTTCAGCCTAGCCTCCTGGTCCAGCTCCAAGTTCTGCTTTGGGAGGCCATGGGGAAGGATGCTGGGCTCCCAGAGCGCCCCAGAGCCCTAGGCCCACCCCCCAGAGCAGAGGATCCCAGATTCAGAATCTCTGCAGTGCTCTTTTCCTTAAAAATCAGAAGGAAGCTAGGTGTGGTGGTTGTATATCTGTAATCCGAGCACTCTGGGAGGCTGGAGCAGGAGGAGCTCAAATTCCATCCCAGCTGGGACAGTTTAGCAACTTAGCAAAACCCTGTCTCAAAATAAAAAGATACAAGAAGTGCTAAGAATATAGTTTATGTGATGACCCTAGACTCAGTACTGCAAACAAAAGAAAAACAATACACTCCAGAAGGAAAACATTGTTTCCTGTACCAAGTTCCTGGCCCCTTCACCCAGCAGGTGGGCAGAAAGGGCCACAGGAAGGGTGAGTGACAAGCCCCTCTCCCTTCCCCACCCCCACCTCCTGTGAGCCCCTCCCGCCTCAGACCAGCCTGGCTCACCTTGCAGGGTGCTGGGGGGGAGGCGCATGTATAGGGGGTGCGCGTGGGCAGACCAGGGCCCCAGGGAGGCCTGGAGCAGTGACAGTAACAGCGCAGCCAGCAGCATGGCGGAGGAGGCCCGGCTCCTCTCCTCCGGGCCACAGGGGCTGTGCTTACTCTCTGTGCTGCTCTTCTGCCCCTGGGCATGGAATTGCTGTCCCTCAAATCATCTGACCCTGTTTTCCTACATCCAGACTCCCCACTCTCCCGGGCTGCAGCTCACCTGGCCCTTGCCCTCTAGGCACCCTGAGGGAACCAACCGCGTGGCAGGGGCTATATAGAGGACAGAGGGGGGTAAGCAGGAAGGGGCCAGGGTTGGGGTTGGGGTAGGGAATGAGGTAGTGGGCTCGACCCTCACCTTTGAAGTCCCACAGCCCCGCTCAGAGCCCCCCTTGTGTCAAAGGAGCCCTTGTTCCTGCGGCTCCATCAAAGAGGCCCAGACGGGGAAGAGGAGCTGACGGTTGGGCTGGGGGCCAGGCAGAGGGGGACTGGGGGCAGGGCCTGTGGGGATCCCCATCTGCCTGTGCTCCCCGAGGAGTCTGCAGCTATGCGGGGGGCAGACACTCTAGGAGGGAGGAGAGCAGGGGGTGTCTGGGGGTCCTTGGCAGCCCCAGCCCCCAGAGAAGGCACTGAGCTCCCAGCCCCGCTGGCCCTAATTGCTTAGCAGCGTCCAGGCCCGATGTGGCCATTTCTAAAGATGATCAAAGCCTCCTAATTAGCGCCGTAATTGCCGCGCGCCGGGGCTGGAGGGGCAGGAAGAGCAAAGGCAGGCGCTGGAGCAAAGGGGTGGCCCGGGGGGTAAGGCGGGGGATGAAAGGCCCACAGTGGCCCAGTTTGGGGAGAACGGGCCCGCAGACCCCTGTCACTGCCGCTCAGCCCATCCAGCATTGTTCTCAGTGGCTGTGACCCTGATCCGGTAGGCACGAGGTTTTGGGGAGGGCCACAAGTGGTGGGCAGGTCCGGAACTGAGTTGCCACCTGGGGCAGCATGATGTATTTGTCTCCTACAGAAAGCCCAGGGGCCAAAGAGATACCCTGGCGCCCCAGTCTACACTGTGGGCCCAGCTCTTGGCTGAGAGCGCTGAAGCACGGGAACCAGCGTGAGCTTTGCTCCCAGGCAGCCTGCTGGTCACCATTTCCCAGCACAGCATGCCCTCCCCAGTTGCCACTGTGCTTTCTATAGACAAAGACCTCTGACTCAGAGGTGCTGGGAAAACCCTGTCCATGTGCGGCTTGCTGTAAGTGCCTCTGACACTGCGGGACCTGACTTGGCTTGCAGGGCACCTGCCTCTCACACAGGGCAGCACTTCAGCCGAGATCTGGAATCCTGGCAGAGAGGGTGTGAGCTCCACCCAGCCTTCGAGGCCCCCCTGGTCTCTCAGATGCTTGGGTCTCCCCTAAGCCTCACAGGCCAGGACACGTGGGCCAGCACAGACCCCAGGCCCTTCCTCCTCCTCCCTGTGCCCAGGCTGAGAGGCCAGACAAGCAGTAGGAGCACAGGCTGCTGCCTCTATTTCCTGGCCCTGTGTCCCAGCTCAGGGAGAGAACCCCACCGCTGCTAAAGACTGAGGACCCTCCTTTTTTTCTGAGACAAGGTCTCATAGTGTATTCCAGGCTGGCCTTGAATGCACAGTGATCCTCCTGCCTCAGCCTCCTGAGTGCTGGTATTACAGGTGTGTGCCATGGTGCTCGGCCTGAGTGAGGTTCTTGGCTGTTATAAAGCACTCCGTCCCCTCACTCTTTAGGTCAGTGGGCACAACAGTGGGTCTCAGAGCTCTCCCCAGTGAAGGGCTCAATGAACCTGTCAGAACCCATGCAATCCCCACCTCCCCAAGTGAACAGTGAAGAAGATGGGGGGGTGCTCTGGGGTAGCATGATGTCTTCCTCAGCTCCCAACCAGCCCCAGAGGAGGTGGGCGCCAGGAGGAACTGAAGGTGTGCTGGCGGGAGGGAGGGCATCCTCTCAGGGCCTGGCTGGAGGTCAGCTCAGCTGAAGGGGCCCATGACCAGCAGGGCACTTCAGGGGCATCAAGCTTCTGGGGACCCAGCAAGCATGGGGCACAGTGTAGTGTGGTCTGATGCCACCAGCTGCTCACTGCTACAACACCCTCGGCCGCATGCAGGGCTGGCTGTGTAATGGGCAGGGATCCTGGTGCAAAATAAAACTCAGGGGTCCTACTCGCCACCTAAGAATGTCAAGCCAGTGACAGCAGAGCCCCAAGCCCCGTGCAGGGTCATGCTGAGCACCTGGCCCCAGGGCCTGGAGCAGCCATAGGGCGACCTTGGTGGCTCTGGGATGCCCTGGCTGAGACCTGTCAGGAGCCCAGTGTCCCTTCCCGTCTCCCTACCCCAACGGAAGTGGAAGCCAGGCTATAGGGGAGGCCACATCCCAGCCCAAGCCTCCAAAGCTCAGTGGAGCTGCTGGGAGAAGAGCTTGGGCTCCTTCCGAGACAGGATCTGGGTGGCAGTGCCTGGAGGGGGCAGTCTGAGTGGGGTGGAGAAGGGGCCGAGTCTGGGCTGATGTGGTGGAGAGGGACAGCCCCTCCCGTGGAAAGGACCCCCCCACCCCGCCCCCCGGGGCAGGAAACTGCCTGAAAGAAGGAAGTTGAGGGTGTTTCACTTCTCTCTTCTAGACCCGAGACCGGCTGGCTCAGGCCATCCGCTGGTAACCTTGGTCATGCTGTTGTCTGAAGAAAGCAGGGCCTGTCTGTCTCGTCCCGGGCTGTCTCGGCTCCCAGAAGAAGCGCATCTGTGAGTGCAGCAAGGATGGTGGGCCCCTGCCTGCTGCTGCAGGTTCCTCCGCCCAAGCTTTGGCCTGCCTCTGCGCGGGCTTCCTTTTTGTGAGGGGACAGGGCCAACCGAAGCCCAGGGCCTGTTAGGCTGCCCTCTTTCTCAGGCCCTGAAGTCTATACAGGCCCCTGGGTCTGCCCTCCACCTGCTTGGACTGGGGCTAGGGGAAAGAGAAATTCATTTCTCCTTTTTCTTTTGTTTTTCCTTCCCTCCTTCCTTCCGCCTCCCCTCCCCCCAGCACTGTGGCTGCCCTCAGGGCCTTTGCACTGAGCTACATCCCCAGCCCTTTTTGTACTTTTTATTCTGACACAATGTCTTGACAAATTGCTAAATTGGGTAGGCTTACTGGGTGTTGTGGTGCATGCCTATAATCCCAGCACTCGAGAGGCTGAGGCAGGAAGACTGCCCTGAGGTTGAGGCCAGCCTGGGCTGCATAAGCAAATTCAAGGGCAACCTACATCACATAATGAGTCCCTGTCTCAAAAACAAGCAAACAAATTGGATAGGCTAGACTCAAACTTGTGATTCTCCTGCTTTGGCCTCCCAAAGCAGGGGGATTACAAGCATGTGCCACCTCCTGGCTGGAGATAACCAGCATTTTGAGGTGCTTGTGGATAGTGGCCAGCAGCACTTCACACGGTGGGTCTCAGACACTTGGTTATTCCCGGGGAAGGAGTGCAGCTCAGACAAGTGCGGCCTCCTGTAGGTCCTGTTTCTTCCCTCTTAGCGGCTTCTCTTTTGGGGGGATATCCGGGGTGCAGGAGGGATGCAGAGAGGACCCAGGGTGCTGCATGATGTCCACAGCCCCGCATTTCTCCTCTCCTCCCTCCCTCGCTCTGGGGCGGATGTGACTCCCCTCCCGACCAGCCCTCCTCTCCAGAGAAGAGTGTCTCAAGGAAGCCTGGCCAGCCAGGCTGTCACTGGGCAGCCCCACCCTATGGCCCACTCTTGGGCTCAGAGGAGGACAGGGGCTGAGCTGTGGACCCAGGGTCGGCATCCCCAGGGCTGCGCTTGGGGAATCCCCCCTCCCTTCCTTGGGACTCTGTGTGGCCAGGGGGTGCTGAGAGGCCTACTAGGGCCCAGCCCACACTCCCCGACCCCCTGCCTCTGCTGGGCAGTGGGCAGCAGCAGAGTAGGAGGGAGGTTTGCCCAAGAACTGCCATACTGCATGTGGTGCTGGTGGCGTCCCTTGTCAGGACCATGGCACCTGGCGCTCCAGCCCTGCAGTGACGCGTAAGGGAAGCTGATGTCACCGTTGTCAAGTGAGAAAGAAGCCACGAGGCTGTGATTCACAGCCAGGCCTGGGGTTCTGCGCGTTTCCCTTTGTCAGCTTGCTGAGTCACTTCCTGTCATGGGCTGGATCGTGTCCCCAAAAAAGATGTGTTGAAGCTGTAAACTCCAGTGCTTAGAACGTGACCCTCTTTGGAAATTGAGCTGCTGCAGGTGTACTGGGTTCAGATGAGGTTTCACCAGAGTGGGGGTCCACGTGACGATGACTGTCCACTCAACAGACAGAGCCGTGAGGGCGGGTGCCACGTGACGTGGAAGCAGAGATGGGGTCATCTATGTGGCTATAAGCAGAGGACACCCAAGGATTGCCAAGAACCCGGGTGCCTGGCCTCCAGAACCTGAGAGAATGCATTTCTGTCCTTCTAAGTCACCAGTTTGTGCTAACTTGTGTCAGCAGTTCTAGGATACTAATAGATTTCTCCTCCCTTAACCTTATATTCTCATCTGGGAAATGGGCACATGCTTACATGCTGGAAAGACTAAAGGGGTGGACACAACTTTTGCCTCCTGTGAGAAGCTGGCGAGGACGGTGGGCATCGTTTTGGACCAGCACCTTGTAAATGCCCCAGGATTGCTAGGACGCTGGGTCCCTGCAGGAACGTGGGCGGGTGGCAGGAGAGCAGTGGGAACCCAGAAAACCAGAGAGGAGGTGGGTGAGGCTGGCGAGCAGGGCTGTCCTTCCCTATGGGGCCTTCGTGCAGATCGCTGTTCCTTCTAGGTGTCCAATCTGCTTCCTCTCTGACCAGCGCCTCCCACTGGTGGGCTGAATTTGGCTTGGAGAGAATCAGAGACAAGGGTGCTGCCTGGGGTGGGGGTGCTGCCACTGTGGTTCCTCCTGCAGGCTCTATGGGCCTCTGAGAACGGGGGGTTGTTATAGAACCCGTGTGCTGGGCTCTCTGTGGCTGGGGAGACCCCCTCTCTGCCTCCCTTCTCACCCACTATTCTGGGCAGGTGGCACAGGGCATAGGCGCATGCAGACTACCACTGTCACGGAAGGTGACCGCTTGACCTTGCAACAGAAAGAGTGAAAACCACTCCACAGTCCTCCTGCTTCCTTTCCCCGCGCTCTCCTGCTCTTCCTTCTCCTCTTCCTCTGTCTCCTCTCTCTCATCTTTTCTTCCTCCCCCCCCTTTATGATATCTCATCATAAATGTTCTTTCCTGATGGGGCTGCCAGCTGTTTGTTTGGTTTTTTTAAAATTTGCTCATTTAACCCCAGTGTGGTGGTGCATGACTATCATCCCAGCACTCAGGAGGCTGAAGCAGGATGATGGTCAAGAGTTCAAGGCCAGCCTGGGCTACATGGTGAGTGAGACTCTGTCTCAAGAACCAAAACGAAATAAACAAACACATAAAGAAAGAAAGAAAGAAAAAAAAAGAAAGAAAGAAAGCTAATTTAACACCAACACCCCCAGTTTCTGTTCTAGCATTTACATTGGTCCTTCCTTCATCGTAGGGCCTCCTTCAGCACTATTTCAAGTTGTTGGTGTCAGATCTTTTTGTTACCATCAGATCGCCTTTCCAGAAGACCTCTCCATGAAGAAGAGATGTTCACTGGAGGCGTGCAGTTCCCTTCAGGGTGACTCCTATCCCTTTTCCTTTGTTAACATTAAGTACAATTCGATTTAATAAACGGTGTTAAATTTTTCAATAGGTTCCCCACTTACAGCATTAATTCCATGCTCCATCTCTCTAAACTTCTACCCAAATGGGTGTAAAAAGAAATTTCAGGAGATGGTGCTGTTCACTGATAACAGCTTAATTTCTAAAGTTGAGATCTATGTTGCTCTGCCCTTTACTTTCTTCTATGTGCTGTCTGTGTTGCTTTAACTTTTCAAACCAGCAGGTAGCATTGATGCAAACAGAAAACATTAAGAGTGATTTTTTGGGGGGGGGAGGTCTCACTATGTAGTACAGGCTGGACTTGAACTAACTGTGTAACCTAGGCCAGCTTCAAACTCGCAGTGATCCTCCTGCCTCAGCTTCCCGAGCGCTGGCATTACAAGAGTGATTTTTTTTTAACAATGCAGGCACGAAGTGGAACCTTTTAAACGACATGGAGGGGCTGGGGATATAGCTCAGTGGAATAAGCGCCTGCTTAGCAAGTGCAGGGTGCTGAGTTCGATCCCCAGTACCGCAAAAACGAAAACAAAACAAAATAAACGACATGGAGCTCTTTGATGCAACAGTCACTGAAACATGGATCAACATCCTGTGCTGAGTGAAGGCGACTTCATGAATCAAGATGTTTTGCAGCATATTAAACCTTCAGGGTCAGTGTTCAAAGCTAGGACCATTAGATCCAGTTTACAGATTGGGTCACTGAGGCTCTGAGTCTGCACCGCTGGAGATGAGGAGAGATTGAACCTGGCCCTATCTGCAGTGCCAGCCATAGCTCTGGCCACTGCCCAGCCCTGGCTCCCACCCTTGGGCCCCTCCAACCCCTGGGCTCTGCAATTGCAAGGCTGGACCCAGGCTTCGCCTTCACTGGCCCTGGCTGTGAGCAGCAGGTGGGGACAGGGCACAGTGTGGCGGGTAACTGTGTGAGGACAGCAAATGGCACAGGGCACATGTGGGCCCAGGGGCCTGCAGTGAGGAGGGAGAGAGAAGCCAGGTGTTGCCTCTGCGTCCAGCACACCAAGACTGGCTTGATGCCCAGGCCCCCTCCAAAGTTCCCGGCCACTCTGTTCAGCTGTGCTCAGCTGCCAGGCACAGGGTAGGGAGAGAAGGTGCTGTGTCTACCTCAGGAGCTCCCCTAGGGGCCTCAGCCTCCCTCTGCTGGGCACATCCAGGCCCTGGGCAGAGCTCCAGCCCCCACCCGGGTCTCAGGGAGGATGGCAGCCCGGCGGGGACCAGAGGCGAGGCTGGGAGGGCGCACGGTGAGCATACAAAGCCAATAAATCCCCGGAGGCAATCACAGCAGTGAGTGAGACATAAACAGGGTGGTTTGCCTGCCGGAGCCACCTGTCCCCTGCACATGCATGCATACACATGTGCTCACACATGCACACACAATCACACACGCGCATGTGCACTCATGCAAGAAGCAGGTCCATTTGCAGCATAATGTCTTTGCAGCAGCAGGAGTTCTGTGCAGCTTTAGAGGTGCCTGGCTGGATGGGGCAAGGTCGGGGAGCAGGGCATCAGGCGGCTCTGGTGATCCTGAGGGAGGGAACGGCGCTGACAGGCTAGGACCTGCACCCCTGGCATCCCTGGTGGGGTGGGCAGTATGTGAGCAGCTGCAAAGGGCTTCGTGACAGCCAGGGCCTTGTGGTTCTCTGTTACCCATACTCCCTTTCTTCCTTCCTATTCTGCAACAGGGTGTGACTATTGTACTGACTTAGGACATAAAGCGGACCTCAGGGACAGGTCTCATGACCCAGCCTTATACCCTACAGCCAGAGGCAGAGGGTGAGAATGGGATGCAAGGGAACCTCAGAAAGGAGGTCTTGTGGGGTGGCAGTGATTGCCTTTCCCACAGATGTTCCCTCTATGCCCACCACGGGAATCAGGCCAAGCTGCCTGGCATGTTGGGGTGAGAACGGAAGGGAAGACCCTCTCCTTCCAGGAAGCTGAACAGGGCCACCACCGGGAGTGTCAGAAGGGACCTCTGACACTGACACTGACAGTGCCTATTGCAGGTGGGGGACAGAGGGGCACATCCCCCAACCCCTTAGCCAGCAGGCCTTGGTCACAGTGGCAAAGTCCCTGTAAGGAGAGCGGGGGTATCTGGAGCTCCCAGGCCTCCTGGAACGATGAGATTCTTGCTGATGTGGGGATGGGGCTGGACTCTGGGTCCCTGGTGTCCTTGGCCGGGCTTGGCATCTACAGTCACCCACCCCCCTCCCGGCAGCCTGACAGTCACGCAGGCTCGGTGACTCGGGCAGGAGCAGCAGCAGCAGCACAGCATCCGGCCCACCTGCAGGCACACCCCGATTGCATTTGCAGAAATAAATTGCTGGAGAAAATAAATCCTGTGCACATGATTAATGGGAGGCAGAAGGCAGGCAGCCGCCACAAGGAGCCGCTGGGGAGGGGGAGTGACAGTCGGGCACAGAGCCAGTGTGGATGTGGGCCTCTGGGGAGGGGTCCGGCAACTGCGTGACTGCCGGGATCGCGGTGGCTGTGAGCCGTCACTATGCAGGGGGCCTGGACCTGCAGAGCCCCGGGGACTCAAGCCAGCCCTAGCTGGACTTCTCGTTGCAGATGGTCCGGAGCCTGAAGCCCTGGCCTAGAGCAGGACACTGCTCCTGGCTCCTGGGGTCCCCAAGGAACAGAGCAGCAGAGACATAATGCCAGGGTCGGGGGGGAGGGGCAGGGTTCACAGCTGCCTTCCCTAGAGGCAGCTGTGAGTCCTTGAGGAAGTCACGGCCTGTCTCAGCCTCTCTCCTGTGTGCAGTGACACTGATAGGGCTCCGAGGGGCTCAGCTGCAGCACTCCACTCTGCAAGCACCCGCCAGGCACACGGGGGCTGCCCTGGGTGGCAAGGGGCATCTGGCATCCACAATGTACCCTGTCCCTGCCCTCGCGGAGCTCACAGGTAGGCAGTGGTCAGCTGCGGAAGAAAGAGTAAGGGTGATGGGTAGGTAAGGCACCCAGAAGATGCCTGGAGTGCTGGACTGGGCAGGGGCTCACCTAGGATCTGGAGGGCAGGGCAGGCTTCTAGGGCATCGGGCACCACACACGAGTGAGCGTGACCCCAGGCGGGCGACACACCAACAATGTGACATCGCAGTGCTCTGCGGGGGAAGCTACAGAGAAAAGGCCTCCTCCGCTGTGGGGGGCCAAGCCCAAGCCCCTCATGGAGGGCAGCTGACAACACCTCCTACAACCTCCTTTCTCTCTCCCTGTACTGGTGATCAAAACCAGGGGTGTTCTGCCGTGAGTGGCACCCCCAGCCCCTTTTACTTTTTTTCACTTTGAGCAGGATT
Source organism: Dinomys branickii (assembly GCA_004027595.1). Taxonomy (NCBI): domain Eukaryota; kingdom Metazoa; phylum Chordata; class Mammalia; order Rodentia; family Dinomyidae; genus Dinomys; species Dinomys branickii. The sequence goes on from PVLD010008044.1 coordinate 39,879, forward strand.
TCACTAAATTGCCCAGGCTAAGCTGGAACTTGTGATTCCCCTGCCTCGGGCTTCTGGTAGCTGGGATGAGAGGAGGATGCTACTATTGGCCACTCATCCCTTAACCCATACTCCCATTTCAGGGACCTTTCCTGCAGATATAAGAACACACCTTTGAAATAACAGACATACGAAGATGTTCACTGCACCACGGTCAGAAACAGCAAAGAGGTAGCACCCCAGGAAGGACTGTGTAAGACTGCAGTCTTATAATGGGATACTATGCAGCTATAAAAAAGGAACAAGGGAGGGATTGCTATGGAAAGAATACATCAACAGATTAAACAAAACCAAAACAAAGAACAGTGTAGTGTGTGACCCTTTGTATAAAAAAGAAGAAAAGTAAGAGCTATATCTTTTTCTCTTTTTGAGTGGGGAGGATTGCAACCTTGGCCTTAGGCACAAGCACTCTACATCTGAGCTATAGCTCCTTTGCTTTTTATTTTTCTCTGAAATACACACATATATATATATTTGCTTGTTTGTTTATTTTGGTATTTTGAGATAGGGGCTCTCTATGTATCCCAGGCTGGCCTTGAACTCACTATGTATCCTAGGCTGACCTCAGTCTCTCGATCTTCCTGACTCGGCCTCCCTAGCGCTGGGATTGCAGATGTGTGCCACCATGCCAGGCTCTGAAGAGCACATATTTATTTTGTTTAGAAGACTACACCTAAAGTAGCTCCCTGAGATTACACAGGGTGGTGGGGGAAACCTGGCGGAGGGGGATGGGAGTGGCATAATCCCAGGTGGATCACAGCCCAGTATTGAAGGAGCCAGAGGAGGGCGCAGGTCCACACTGTGAGCCAGGAGGAAGCCCGGAAGTTCAGCGAAGCTGAGCAAATCAAGGGTGGGAACTGCTGATCCATGGAAACTCCAGACCGGGCGGGAGGCCCAGGGGAGGCCCTGACCTGCACTGCGCGCGCACACAAGCGCCCCCTGGTGCCGCTGCGGGAGGCGCGCAAGTCTCTCTGGGCTGCGCTGCGTGAATTCCCGAGAGGGGCTGTTGGCCAAATACCCCGAAAGGTTGCTGCCAGGCAACTGGGGGAGCAGGAGTCTGGGGCAGTGGAGCAGGATCTCAGCGACTGTGGCTATCCCACGAGCTGCTCTAGATGAGCCCCTACACTGTCCCCCAATCCTGCTGGTGGGGTACACAGCTGTTCATATCCACTCCGTGATCTTCCCACTCTGCACCCGTGCCCTCAAACTGGCCCTCGTGGGTTCCACACCCCACCCCCCTGCTCAGGCCACTGCTCTGGGCCCAGCTTCCGTCTGTGCCTGGTGCAGGATAGGAACAATTTGCAGGGCTTCTGGGTCAACCATGCTCAGAGGTTCAGGGCTGCGAGGGGTGGGCTGAACCCGAGGGGACCTGTGGGGGCGGCGCCTTCAGGGCTGGAGGGAAGAGACCCGGAAGGTGGTGCTGGAGGGGGACAGATGGAGGGGGCCCTGGTATGGTGGCGGTGGCTGGTCGCCTGGCCTGGGCACGGGATGCCCCTCCTCCCAGCGCCATGTCTGCCCACTCCCCTCCGGGAGGCTCCCCGATCCCCCAGCGTGGGCACGCGCAGTGGAGAGGAGAGAGGCCAGGCGCTCAGAGGAAAGCCCAGCCCCTGGACTGCCCTTGCCGGCCCTAAGTGCCTCCACCCCTGGCTCCTGAGAACCTCACAGGAGGCCCACTCTACAGACCGGATACTGAGGCAGACATGCAGAGGTTGGTGCTCCCTCAGGGGTGTCAGGGATCCCAGGGCTGAGGGAGAAAAACAGTGATGCAGGATTTGCTCTATTTGGGGACACAGCACACTTCGCAGAAAGTGGTGCTGGTCGTGGGACTCCCTACTGCAGGCGTCCCCAGGCACCGCTGCAGGAGCTTCCTACTGCAGGGGTCACGGTCACCCCCTTCCCACACAGAGACCAGGTGAGGCACAGCAGGTCACACTCTGTGTCACACAGCAGATGGGGTAGGGCAGCATTTGAACCCAGGCAGGCAAGCTCGCTGACTCTGGCTGGAGTCCCTCTTGGCCCTGTCGCTCCACGCCGGCGCCCTGTTGCCAGGCGACACTGACTGACCCAGCTGGTTCTGCCTTGTAGACTCAGGCTGTGGGGACCCGAGGACTTCCTGGGCTGGGGGGCTCCCACAGCACCCAGCACGCGGGAGCCTGAGCCCTGGGTGTCTCTAGCCTGTGATGGCCAGGTGCCCTCTCCTCCGAGGAGCAGGTTGCCCAGGGAAGGCAGCTGTCTCTGGCTGGAGGAAGAGTCTGCCAGCCTCAGCCTCTTCTCCCAGGGTGGTCATGCCCACCCAGGACCAAGCAGAAGGACGCACAGGACATACAGCCCTGCACCCCACCAGCCCCTGCAGCACAGGGGCTGGCGGCCCGGCCCTGTCCCACTGCGCTCCCCTGCCCTGCTGGCTGGTCCCCTCTCCCCACGTCTACGTCCGTCTTGTTCCTCCTTCTCCTGCTCCATGTCCCTCTGTCTCTCGTCTGACATCCCTGCCCCTCTCTGGCCTTCAGGAGCCTCCTCTCTCCCTCACTGTCCCTCCCGTCACCTTCCCAGGAGTCTCTGGAACCTGCCAGAGATGGGGCACTGGCTCTCCTGGCTCAGTCCTCCCAAGCTCTTCCTGGCTTGCTGGGCGGGGCATGGCTCTTCCTCCTCTTGGCCTAATATCTTAATGCAAGGCCATTACTCAGGGACCTGGGCAGAGCAGGCCTCCCCCTCCTCATTTGTCATCCACAGTGAAGCCACACTGCTCCTCAGGGACCAGATCAAGGGACTGACAGGCGGGATAAGCACACTGAGTACCGCTCCTCACCCGCCTGCCCGGCCTCCCAGACTCTGGATCTAGGAGCTGTGGCTGGGTGGCTGGCCTCAGGCCTCTGGGCAGAGGCTGTTTCTGCTTCTTGCCCCTCAAGTTCCTGCCCGGCAAGGGCAGAGGGCATGGGTGCCCGTTCCCTGAAAGCAGGAAGGGAAGGAGCCTGGGCCACCGCTGGCTGAGCTAAAGGTAGAGCTGTAAGCGCTACCACTCTAGCTGCTCCTCAGGGCCCTCGCATTGCGCGAAGCCAGGTGTTCATCCGTTCAGTCCTTTCAACAACACCGTGAGGGAGGTACTGTGACTGTCCCGCTGCACAGGCTCAGAGAGGCTGAGCGGTGCTCCTGAGTCCTGCAGTTGGGGAAGTCTATGCTTCAGGAATTGCGCTTCTGTCTCTGCTAATACTTTAACCCTCTCTGGGAGAGGAGCAGTAGATCCCATTTAACAGATGAAAACATAGGCATTCGCCCAGCCCTAGAGCCCTCCAAATGGCCCTGGACCCAACACAGTCCTGCCCTACCAGGGCACACTGCACGGCCGTCTCTTGGGGCAAGGAAGCGGTTGGGTAGCCCACCTGGAGTCGTCCTGCTGCTGCCTGGATGCCAACTCTTCACTTTCCACATCAGCATGGTTCCCATAGTAACCAGCAGCTTGTGGTCTCCTAGCAACTAAGTGGTCCTCAGAGGGGGAGGCAGAGCAGCTGAGAGTGGCTGACATCTGAGGCCAGTGCACTGGAGGTTCAAATCCCAGTTTTGCGAGGAGATAGCCATGGGGTGGTTGGCAAGTGACAATCTCTCTGGACTTCTGCTTTCGCATCTGTGAAATGGGGATGATACTGTTCAAGGATTAAGGCTTCAGGGTGGAATTGACAGTCTGTGAAACTGGGAAGGGCCATGCACAGCCACCGGACAAATGAAAGATGGCCGGCCAGGGGGCCCCTGCAGGGCCAGGTGAAACCTTAGACGTGAAGCCCGGCGTTGGGTGGGCCCCCGGGCTGGATGAGCCTCCTCCTTGCCGAGGGCCCAGCTTATCCACTCGGCAGCCCTACTCAGACCCGGAAGAGAGGAGCCGAGGTTGGAGCCAGAGGCTGGGCGCAGGAAATCGCACACTTCCCGTCTCGGTGGGGTAATTGTATCATTGGCGGGACAGAGGCCCAAGTGTGCCCTACGCGCCCTCTGCAGGCTCAGGCATTAGCTGCGTTTCTGGCTTCTCAGCACCTCAGTAGTTTGGCTGGGAGCAGCGAGGCTGCGACCAGGAGCGCTGGGCCAGCAGCGGCTAAAGGAGGGGCGCCCCAGTCCGCGTCCCCGGCTGGTCCCTGCCAGCCCCCAGCTGCCCACCGCGCGCCCCCGGTCCCAGGTCCTCACCGCTAGGGACGGAAGAGGCTGAGCAGGACCCAGAGCTAAACTCAGAGAGCTCGGTTTCCGCCCCAGCCAGACGCCCCCTCCCCGATACCCCTCCCCCACCTTCTTCCCAGGGCCAGAGCCGAGGTCGCTGCGGCAGCTCGGCCGCCTGATTCAATTAACTAATTCCCGACAAGACAGATGTGCAGTTCCGCCTCGCCTGCCATGAGGCGGAGGTGGCGCGCACGTACGTGTGTGTGTGTGTGTGTGTGTGTGTGTGTGTGTGTGTTGACGCCACAACCCGGGCTGACGTCACGGCCTGAGACCAGGTGTCCCACCACGACCGGCCGCCCCCTCGGCTGCATACCTGGTGTCCAAGCCTGGGGCTCTCCGCGGGGTCCGCAGTTAGACCCCGGCTGGCTCCCAAAGGCTGTGGCTCCCTCCTCTCCTCCCTGACCCGTGCTTCCCCTCCGGGTCCTCTGGGCACTCCCCCCCCCCCCCGCCCCGCGCGTCTCTCTCTTTGCCAAGGCTTTCTGTGGGGTCTCTGTGAGTCTCCCCAGACACACCTGCGCACACCTGTGCATACGCGCACGCCCTGGACCAGATTCCCTTGCAGCAGCCTTGGGGAGGCTCAGGCAGGCTCAGCTCCTCCCCAACTAGACTCCAAGGAGCCTCGGAGCCAGGGCTGGGGCAGGGGCAGGAGAGGGGGAGGGGAGGGCTTGTCAAGGACGCCAGCAAGGGAGGGGGGAAAAATGAAGTGGAAGAAATAAAATCAAAAGGCTTTTAAAGCTGCTCTCCCCAAGTAGTTGATGTCTTGGCTGCGATTGCCAGCGATGAAATATTGCGCTCTCTGATCGCTTAATGCAGGGAACCGCAGCCCTCCCTCTCCCCCAGGCCCCTCCCCCTCCCTGGCAGATCACCTCCTTCTCCCAGCCCGGGGTGGGAGACAGAGTGCATACCCTGGCACTGACCCCAGGAGGGGTCCCCAGAAGCCACTTGGCTGGGGGCCCCACTCAGCATGAGCAGGAAGGGCAGCCCAGCGGGGCGCTGCGCGCCTGCCTGTGACCAGCAGTCAGGATGCCAGGGTTCTGTCCTTGTGGAGGCTTGGGGGGTCTTTAAAGAGAGGGATGGAAATGAGGACCCCTGTGTGGCCGGTGAAGACCTGCACCCCAGCCCGGAGATGCGGGAGGCTGGTGTTGGGCAGAGGCTCTTGGAGACTTTGGGGCAAGTGGGTGAGGGGCTGGGGCGCGTGGGTGTAGGGCTCCCTGGCCTACTTTCCGGGTCTTAGAGACAGACTGAGCTCAGCCCTCCTGGACAGGCCTGGCTGTGAGTCTCAGCCCCACTCCAGCTCCTTCGCCCGGCTCTGCGACCTTGAGCAGCCGCGGAGCCTCTTGCGCCTAAGTTTCCACGCAGGAGAGGATGGAGCAACTAATAGAAACGGCCTCCTAGGGTTACGGGAGGATTAAGAGAGAAAATATATGCAAAGTGCTCCATGCAGGAGGGGCGTAAATGGGACTAATTATCACTCTAGTCTCCCCAGTGACTCCGCCCCCTTCCGGACTGGCAGGGCAAGGGGGAGCAGGTGGAGAGGTGGGGTGTCCGCAGCCCTTCTCCTTCGGCCCTCTCCAGCCCTCCCACCCCGGCTTCCACACCCCACCCTGCCCCCAAGCAGCCATTCACTCAGCTCCTTTTCTGTCAGGGCCGCCAAATTGGCCAAATCTCCGTAATGCTAAAAAATTGGTCCATTAGCTGGCAAAGAACATTGACAGGCGGGAGAGCTGCAAGTATGGGAGAGCCACAGACGCCAGGACGCAGGGGTGAAGGTGGGGGAGCCAGCAGCGAGCCTGAGCGTGCGTGAGCGTGCGTGAGCGCGTGTGGCTGGGCCCTGCCGCTGGGAGTAAGCGTGCTGCTGGGAGCTTGCCCTGTACCACCTCATATAATCCTCACCATGCCCAGGGCAGTTGGCCCTGTTATAATTCTCATATTCCAGATGTGGACGTTGAGGCTCAGGGGAGAGGAAGGCTCCAGCAATTTTGCCCAGCGGGGGTCAGGGAGATATTCTTGCCTTCTCAGGTGCTTCTCCCAGAGCCCAGTGATCCACAAAGGCTGTGAGCTTGTTCCCAGAGTCTCTGCTTTCTTCCAGGCTGGACTCCATGCCCGCCTCCTGGCCCTGGCCTGGGGATTTCTCACTGAGCAGGGCAGCAGTGCAGGGCTCCTGTTGGCTCCTTCCTGGGGAGGCACTAGATGGGGAGCCCTACCCACCCACTCCCGCACGCTGAGCCACCACCCCTGCACGCTGAGCCAGGCCTGGGACAAAGCTCCCTGGGCCCTCCTGGGAAGTAATCTGATCTACAGCCAAGGGAGACACCGAGGCTGCAGGACGCCAAGTAGACTGCACGCATGCACAGCTCACACAGGGGTTTCATCCCGATTAGTCCAACTCCAGAGCCTGAGATGGAGGCCTTTCCTCCAGGGTTGGGGCCTGCCTCACTGTGTGTCATCCTAGTAATGCCAAGGATGTTTCCACTTGTTCTTGCATTCAAGGCCACGCTGGAACGCAGAGAGGATAAAGGCCCTTCCCTGCCCACAGGGCATGCTGCTGCATGCAACTGCCAGCCTGCTGCCTGGACCACTGCATCCCAGCCCTCACCTTGGAGAGGCCCACGGTCCCTGCCTCCTCCCTCCCTGCTTCCTGGGTCTGCTTACGCCTGTGTGGATGCACCCCAGCCTTTCCTTTAAGGGTTCAGCGCCTGCTCCACCCCATCTCCCACCCAGGACCCCGTAAAACATCAGGTGAGGTGCTAGGGACCTGTTGGTCCCTGAGGATATGGCTGCCTTCTTGAACCCTTCTAGGTGACCAATATATCAAGGCTACTGCCCTGGGCAGGGCTGGAAGTGTGGGACCCTCAAAAGAGTGAGGCTAGAAGGCTGGGAAGCAGTCTTGTCCCTTGGCTGTCTCCATCCTGTGTCCTGAGATAGCACCAAGGGCCCATCTGGGCTGTTGTGCACCCTCTGGCCTGTCTAGGCAGGTGCTTGTGCCGCTGAGCTATATCCCCCGCCCCAGCCTCACTGTCTAGAACGGACTACACGATCGTCTTCCCCTCAGATACTTATGTTGAAGCCCTAATCCCCATTGGGATAGCATAGGTCATGAGAGTAGAGCCCTAATTATGAGGTTTTTTGTTCGTTTTTCTTTTTGAGACAGGGTCTGGTTACATAGTCCAGGCTAGTCTTGTACTCACTGTGTAGCCCACACCAGCTTCAAACTGGCCTTGAGCTCATTTTGTAGCCCAGGCTGGTCTCAAATTTGCAACAATCCTCCTGCCTCAGCCTCCCAAGTTCTGGGATTACAGGTGTGCGCTGCCACGCCCTGCTATCATTATGGGATTCTTGCCCTGTAAGTAGAGGCAGAAGAGAGCTTGCTTCCTCTTCTGTCCTCTACAAAATAGCCATCTACAAATCAGGGAGAGGGCCCTGACTGGAACCTGACCGTGCTGGCACCCTAGTCTTGGACTTCCATTCTCCAGAATTGGCAGGAATAAATGCCTCTGTCTATTGCTTGTCACTGCAGCCCCCACTAAGACATGATCCCCCCCCCAGCCTGGCCACTACCCGCAAGAGGTGGAGGAGCCTCCCAGAGCCAGACACGCCTAGAGGAGGGGATGCTGAGGAGTGGGGACAGTCTGGCTTCCATTGGGCTGGAAACAAAACTGGAATCCAGCTTGTGAAGTCATAATGGTTCCCCTGGATCACCCCATCTGCAGCTCCAGCAAAAGACCCAGCCAGAGGGGAGGCTTAGGGACAGGCTGCCAAGCACCAACGGGACAAAGCGGCTGGCTGCTCAGGGGACATGGCTGGGGGAGGGTATTCCTCCTCTGCTGTGGTTTCCGAGGAGTCCAGGTGGCCCCCTCCCAGTGTTGGTTCACGCTTGTCCTAGACTGACGGTGCTGATGGCTGGTGCTGTGGCTTTGAGATTTGGGATCAAGCAGTGTTGATTCAAGCCCTGCCCCTACTTCCTGGTTCCATGACTTTGGGTCAGCCCCTTCATCAGGAGCCTTGGTTTGCCCACCTGGAAAATGGGAGGGTAATAATAGTACCAACCTCTTGGAGGATAAGATAGAGCTGGGGAAGTTGGGCCCTGCCGGCAGTGGTGGCGGTGGTGATGATTGCTGTGGCCTGCATCTTGAATGTCCCCCAGAAGGCTTGGTGTTGGAGGCCTGGTCTCCAATGCAGCCATGTTGGAAGTAGGGCTTTTTGAAGGTGATTCATGAGTGGATTAATCCACTTTCTCAGTGGATTAACCCATGATGGGTTCATAACTGGGTGGCCCTATTAGGAAGCAGTGGAAATTTAGAAGGTGTGGCCTAGTTCAGGGAGTGGGGGTGAAGTGTGACCTTGGGGACTGTATCTTGCCCCTGGCTCATTCCTCTATGTTTGTCTGCTTCCTGGTCCCCATGGAGTGGCCACATCCTTCCACCATGATGTGCTGCCTCCACACAGGGCAGAAACTGCAGAACCAGTCAACCTGGGGCTGAAACACGATCCAACATAAGCCTTCCTTCCTGTAAGTTGCTTTCCTCAGGTATTTTGTGGTAGTGACGGAAAGTTGACCAACACAAGGGCAGCGTCTATGATGGGGAATGCAGGAAAGGGGATGCCAGTGGAGGGCAAAGGGGCTAGAGAAGGGGCAATGAGAAGGGTGGGGCGATGCAGTCCCAGGCCTGAGGGAGGGAGGGAGCAAGGCAGACTGGAAGCAGAGGTGTGGGAGGCAGGGGTAAGAAGCAGAAAGGTGCTGCTCTGCCACACCTATGAAGCGTATCCATTAACTGACAGCCGGCCGTCTTGGTTGCTTCTCATCTGAGTCTCTGCTTTATCGCTGTGTGGATAGCCGAGGTAATCACTGCACCTCCCTGGCGGCAGGTGCCTTTGCAGGTGGGGTGGTCAGCAAAACACCTGCACCTTGGTGCCTGGAGATGTGCGAGTCAGGGAGACCCTTAGCTGGCTCCCTTAGCCTGGCCTCTGCTGTCAGTGGCGGCGGCATGGATCTTGGCCCAGGCCACACTCAGGATGCTCAGGGGCTGGGCCAGGGCCAGACTAGGGGCTCCAGGCTGCACCCCTCTGATCCCTCCGTGTGCCAGGCGTTCCACTGCCCCCACCCCCTGGCCTCCCCCTGAGCCCTCTCCACTGGCTGACGAGGGCTCTGACGTGTGAAATAAAAAGGGATTTTAATTACCTCTCAGCAAAACAGCAATTAGAGAGAATCACAGCACAACAGCAGTCCCCTCCCCCACCCCTAGCCAAGCCCGCTTCTGCCCTCTTTCTGGTCCCCACCCTGGTGCTGAGGTGCACTGTTACAGGAAGTTCTCTAGTTCAGCTCAGAGGCCTGTCCCTGTGTCCCAGAAGGGCCCTATGCTGGGATGGGGCTGAGGGATGCAAGGCACTATGCAGGGAAAATCCCCTAAAGGAGGAGGGCTGCTACGCAAGTGGGGTCTCCTCGGGCTCACACCTGGGGAGCAGCTGTGCCCATCTCTCTGGGGTGCGAGTGGGCACTGCAGGGCTACACATTCCCTCTGGTGACCTGGGACATGCTTGTGCCTGAATGTGTGGCCAGCACATGTGAACACTGTGTCAGCACCCCAGTCACAGCCCGGGACGGCATAACCTCGGGAGAGGCTGCCGTGCTGGGCAGGCAACACGTTTTCCCTCAACAGGCTTTTAAAATAATTGCCTGTGACCCTGAGCTGCAGCGGCTCTCTGTCTGCCACCCCCACCTCAAGGCCCCAGCTGCTTGGGGGTCATGTGTGTGTCCATCTTCAGAGCCTGGGGTCCCGGTGTTGTATAAGGGAGGGGGCAGGGTGAGCAGGCAGAGCCTCACGGGTGGGCCTGAGGCTGGGGGTGGCAGTGGCGGGTGGCTGATTGAAGTGGTAATTGCAGGCAGCAGGCCTTAGCTAATGTGTGTTATGATTAAGCCCCATTACTGAGGGAGGCAGCTCCAGCATGGGGCAGGGGCGGGAGGTGGGGGCTGGCTGTGGGGAGCCACTGCCAACCTTCCTCCTGGTGGGGAGCAGGTGGCCACTGCCACCTCTGTACCTCTGCACCTCTCCCCACCCCCGGAGCTGAGAGTGCAGGCACACCCTGCAGACACACGTGTGCACCCAGCCTGCCTGGCTGAGCAGCAATTTCCTGGCCATTAATCTTGGGGTTTCTGTGGCCGTGAAGCTTCCCAGCCTCAGTGCCAAGGACTTTGTCATTGGGTTGCAGGGCTGCAGTCAGACCACCAACACCAGGGACCAGCACCACCCACACATCAGGTGCCATAGATGCCAATCAGGCAGGCCACATGGTGCTTGGGGGTTTCACCAGTTAGGTGAATTTGTGAGGATCATTTAGCCTCCCATGACCTCCAGCACAGCATCTGTGAATGTGGGAAACAGCACACACTGGGAGTGTTGCTGGGAGACTTTGATGAGGTAACTGAGTACCCAGAGCCCACAGCTGGGCCTGGAAGTGTAGCATTCCTAGCATGGCTTTCTCTTTGACACTTTGGTTATAGTAGGCAGGATCCTGAGATGCCCCCAAGACTCTCAGCCTCTGTGGTGCACACATACTTCTCCCACTGCTCAATCAGACACAAATCTGGGTCCTGCCATGAAGGGGTTTTGCAGATGTAATTAGGGCCTCCCCATCAGTTGCCCTTAAGGCAGGGAGATTATTGGTGTGGGGATTGTGTAATTGCATGAAGCATTTGGAAGCAGAATTTCTTTTACTGGTAGATACCACGAAGACTGAGATTTGAAGCATGATGACATTCATGGAGTTGGGGGTAGATTCTTCATTGCTGGTTCTGGAGCCCAGGGTGGGGGGAACCCTAAGAGAGGAATGCAGGTGAGCCCCATGGGCTGAGAGTGGCCCCTGGTTAGTGGTGAGCAAAAACCAGACACCTGGATTCACAATGAACTGAGTTCTGCCACCACAGCGAGTAGAGCAGAGGACTCCACACCTCCGATAAGGCCCAAGGCCCCAGCTAACACCTTCATCTCAGCCCAGTGTGACCCTGAGGTGAGGCCCATCGAAGCCCCGCCCGGATCCCTGACCCAGAGACCAAGAGGATGCATTTGTGCTGGGTGAGGGGCTGAGGTTAGGGTTACACAGCAAGAAAAGGGGCGAGACTTCTCTGCTCACGGTAACAGGCAGCTCGTGGTGGGGACCTCAGCAAAGCCGGGCTCAGAGCAGCCTCCTGTGTGGATGCACACCTTGCTGCTGGCTACCTCTGTGTGGCCAGCACACCAGCCCAAGTGGCACTTGAGCTGGAACCGAGGGCAGAAATTGGCCACAGGCTTCCTGCTCCAGGGCCAGCCTGCAGTGGGGGACCTGGCATCCTGCCGCCTTTCCTCAGTGTGGCCTGTCACACATGCAGAGGATACAGGTGGGAGGTCCTTCTAGCACGACTCTGCAGTGGGCACAGAGGGCAGAGGTGGGTGCAGACACTCACAGTGGTGCACAGCTCCTCTGGGGGCGCCCCAGCTCTTATCCTTCGTCCCACGGTTCCACATTATGGGGCCTCTGACAACACATTCCCCCTTCAAAACATATGTGTAGTCTAGAAGCAGATACTACCCGAGGCCAGAGCCAAGGCCAGGCCCCTCAGCTCCTCCCTGCAGCCCTGCTCACTCTCCCACCAGGGACAATAGTGGCACAGCTTTAATTAGTTAACGATCCCCTTCAGCTCCAATCACTTGAATTGATGATGGAGAGCCAGGGGAGGGGATGTTGGCCAGGGACCCCATGAGCCAAGGAAGAATCCTTTCAGGTCCAGCTGGTTCCTGCCTGGCCCAAGCCTGCCTCTCCTGGGCGTCACAGGTGGTGGGCTGCGGTGATCCTCACAGGAAGGGGTGCCTGGGCTCTGTGGCTGGCGGCCTCGCGTTCCCTGTCCCCATGGGCTTCTTTCCATCTTGCAGCAGGAGCTGAGCTGCCTGTCTGCCTCCCAGGGGCCTGGCTGTCACCTCTCTGTCACTCCTGTTCCCCACCACTACTGCACCCTGCTGTGTCAGCTTAGCGCTGCCCCTGACTTGCGTTACATCAGAGCTGGGCAGGTGAGCTGGAGCAGTGGGGAAATCTGCTTCTGACAGAGTCGAGGAAGAGAGGTCACATCACAAGTCACAGGATAACGTCAGGTGAGGACACACATGGCACAGGATGTACTCAGAACGACAGCAAGACAGGGGTGAGGCCACTTCAGATGGGGAGATGCAGGAGGGGCCGTGGAGTTGGAGACATCTGGAGAGCAGGCCAAGTTGCTCAGGACTCTGGGCACAGCTGGTTGGGCAGCCCCTGGGCGTGGCATCTAGGGATTGCCCGCCTGTCACCATGCCTGGGCTGTCCAGGCCAATGTCCCACTACATGTCTCCCAGAGAAGAGGGCCCTCTGACCACTTCCCCTCTGGGTAACCCACAGCTGCAGACTGAGGACACAGGGCTGGGAACCAGGCCCCAGGGTGGAGGGACAGCTTGGCCGCATATAGCGTGGTGAGCAGAGGGGGTCCTCTCAGGGATGTGAATGAGAAGCAGCCACACCAAGGAGGACCAAGGGGTCAGTGAGGCTGAGGGGCTGAATGTGCCAGCCAGGATGGCAACTGGGTGGCAGGAGAGGAGGCCCCCTCTCCAGCCAGGGAGGGAGAGCTCAGGGCCAGAGTGGGGAGCAGAGCAAACCGAAGCAGGGGCGAAGGTGTCCGAGCTGGTACGCCACACCCTGGATCTGTGTGCTTTGGGGCTGGCAGGGACAGGTGACACCTAGGGGGTGGGGCAGGACCCTATCCATGGAGCAGCATGCTGTGTAGGGGTGGAGGAGGAGCAGGTGCCAGGGAGGAGGTGAGGCAGGACTCCAGGTAAGGCCTTGGGATTTGAGTCCTGACAGGTACGTGTGGATGACACAGAGTGTGTCCCTCAGCTGAGGGTGGGACCCCAAGGACCTCTGTGTTGGATGTGCGCATTGATACGAAAAGAGCATAAAGACCCCTACCACTGCGTGGGAGGCAAGGCCTCGTCATGCGTCCCAGCGTGTCCTGCAGATAAATAGAACGCACCCAAGCTGGTGTGGTCACAGAGCTTCCTGTCCCCTCCCTCAGAGGGCTGGGAGGTGACAGGTGAAGGAGGGCCTTCAGGTCCATCCTCTACACATGTGTTTGGCTCCAGGCTCTTGAAAACAGTATGTTTTGACATCTCCCTTCCTCCTTCCTTTCCCTTCTCCTCCTCCTCCCACAGGAGCTAGCTATGGAATTCAGGATGGGTGATTCTCTTGCCTCAGCCTCCCAAGTGCTGGGTTTATATACCACCAGCCCTGTCTTACATATTTCTTATATAAAATAAAGACACTGATCTACAGGTTGGGAGGAGACTATGTGCATTGTGGGGGAGCAGAAGCAAGGAGGTACAGGGCACTGGATGGCAGCCCCGAACTCCAGGCTAGTGGGCCCTAGAGCAAAGGACAAGTATGCTTAGGGTGCCAGACCTGGCAGGTTTGTAAGTGGGCATTGCATCTAGTGCAAGGCCCAGCACCGGGGGACCCTTCACTCGCCGTTTCTGTAAGCTGATCATTGCTGTTGCCTGAGTTTGAACAAATGTGTGCTCAGGACAAGCATACTTGTCCTTTGCTCTAGGGCCCACTGGCCTGGAGTTCAGGGCTGCCATCCAGTGCCCTGTACCTCCTTGCTTCTGCTCCCCCACGATGCACACAGTCTCCTCCCAACCTGTAGATTGGCTGCCAAAGGGGCCAAGGGCTGCACACGTACAGAGGAAGAACGAGGCCTTTGATACAGAGTGGTGGGGCCCAGGGAGGGCACACGTGTGACCCAGAGAGGCAGCAGCTGACCAGGTGGGACAGGCCACTCCCAGGTGGCCCCGGAGGATAAACGGGAACAGGCTGGCACTTGGCCACGGGAGAGGCGACAGAAGTGTGTTCTGAGAGGCTGGAGCTGCAGGTGTGAAGGGCCAGCTGTGTCCTGGGAAATGACAATAGGTCGGAGTTGCAGAGGGCAGAGGGAAGCAGGGGTGGGGACACAGACTGAGAGCACACAGCATAGCAAAGGCCTTGTGGACCCAAGAACGGGACTGGGCTCAGTTGTGTGGGGTAAGGACAGGCTTCTGAGGGCTGCAGGACAGTGTAGGAGGGGGACCAGGGCAACCACTCAGACTGGAGGCCCACAGCAAGAGGCCCAGCTGAGAGGCTCATAAACTGGGTCTGGTGGCACAGATCTGTAATCCCAGCTCTCTGGGAAGCTGAGGCGGAGGGTTTCAAGTTCTAGGTCATCCTGAACAATTTAGTGGGTTAGCAGGTTCTTATCAGCTCCTCCCCCGAAAAAGCCTGGGGACATAGCTCAGTCAGTATGAAGGTCTTGTGTTCAATCCCCAGTAACACACACACACACACACACACACACACACACACACACACACACTCTCTCCATTTTGTAGCCAGGCACAGTGGTACTCTCTGACTGTAGTCTTGGTATTTTGGAGGCTGAGGCAGAAGGATCACTTGAGCCCGGGAATCTGAGATGAGCCTGGTCAACATAGTGAGACCCTGACCCAAACACAGAATGAATGAACAAAAGGATCAATTATACAGTAATTTAAAATAATTTTAAAAGTCCTTTTAGTGCTGTGACTCACAGGTGGGTTAAATCCTGGGAAGCCAAGCAGCCACAAATGGAGGGCCAGGAAGTTCAGGGAGGTGCTGGGTCAGGCCTCTGACAGCAAGTGTACCCCAGGGCCCAGGCCTGGGCAGCAGGGACCTGTGCCCAGGAGCCCCATCGCCTGCTGCAGGCACCCACCTCTCCATGGAGAGTCCAAGCCGGCATCCTGGAGCCACCCTGCGGCTGCAGCCTCCCTCCACCCTCCCACCACCCCGGCCACTTGGGAGAGTCATTTCATTTCTCAAATTAAAAATCCATTCTGTGCTGTGAATAATGGATGGATGAACCCAAAGAGGCTGGGTGGAGGGCAGGAAGACACCACAGCATGCGGGGAGGAGCAGGCTGGACAACCAGGAGTCGGGTTTCCCAGAATCCACTCCCTGCTGTGATGGGTCTGGGTGCCAGGGCTCTGTCCCTCACCTGTTCTAGCAGACTGGGGCGGAGGAGGGGCTGAGCACAGCCAGCCTGGGCCGGCAGCCCTTTTCCAGGGCGAGACACCTGGCACGGCGCTTTGTGAACATCCAGGGCCTGGGCGACCTTACGTGAGCACCGCAGTCTCCCCAGAGCCCAGAGTCAGGGCTGCGGGGTGCTCCTTCCCCAGAACCCAGACCCAGGGGCACCCTGGCTCCCCAGCTGGCTGGGACCCATTCTCCAACAGGGAGGAGGGGGAGGAGCCACTCCAAAACCTTTTCCATCACCCCCTCGAGTCCCAAGGAGTCTTCTCTTTCCAAAACAGCTGGACAGATGTGTCCTGCCATTCTCTTGCATGGGGTCACCTTGGCATTTGAGGAAGAGCCCTGGAAAGCTCAAAGAGGGTACGAGAACTGGGAGTCAGAGCTCTGGAGTCCCCCACTCGCCTACAGCCTCACCATCCCTTTCTGAGAGAGGACAGGAGTGGAGGGGGGGTCAGTCCCCTCTGGATGGCAGGCTGTGTAGGGGTGATCAGGACCCAGTGATCAGAGGGCCAGTGGGCTCTGGCTGCTGCAGGGCTGCGCCTGGGGTCGGGTTGGGGAGCCTGGGCTGGACGTGGGAAGGAGACTGACCAGAGCTGGAGGCCGATGCACCAGGAAAGCCAAGGGCCTGGCCAGAGTCAGGTGGGCGAGGTGCAGGATGACCTGATGGCCTGAAGGGAGGCCCACGAGCTGGGCTGGGAGAGAGAAGAGGGGAGGGCCGGGGTCCCCATCCTCCCTCGAGGAGCAGGAAAGTCCCTGGGGAAGCATGTTTGCCTGTGCGCCTCGATGTCGGGGAGAGTCGGCTCCCTGAGACAATATCCATTTTTATATTTCTTGGAAATTTCATGGCATTCATTTCAGGGAAAATAAAAGCTGTCATTGCTGGAGAAATGATACCAATCAGGGTCTGAAAAGGCTGGAAAATTATCCTTCAGGAGATGGAACATCGAGGGGAAAATGCAGATTAAAAGCACAAAGAGCTGCTCCGCCACCGCCCTGCCCTCCCCTCCCCCTTGTGGAATCACCACGGTTTGCGTAATTCCATCCCTCCTTGGTAGAATTAATTTGACCAGAGAAGATGAACAAGGCAGAGAGAACCCTGGGATGGCCGGAGAGTGTCGCACACTATGCCAAGTGGGGGCTTAGAGACACAGACACAGGACAGAGGCAGAGGCGGCCACTTGGGAGCTGGGCCCAGTAGCTGATGAGAAACCCCAGGGAAGGACGACAGGATAGTGGGCTGTCCTTGCAGAGCCCACCTTCTCCTGGTTTTCATCCTAGGACTGCAGCGCTCCAGCATCCTGAGGCCAGTCCAGAAGGTTGGAGCTGGAAGGTCAGGGAGGCCTGGTGCCTTGTGGGGGGAGTTGCCAGGGGCACTAGAGGGAGAGGTGTGCTAGGTGGGGTAGACCCTCCAGAGACGGCATCCCATGTCCAACAAGGCCCAAGTTCTTGGTGTCCCGAGTGGGCCTGGCCCTGTAAGCTCAGCATGAAGGAGGGCAGAGAAGAGCTCAGCCTAGAGCAGGAGGGAGACCCACATTTAAAAAGCAAATTCTTTTGGATGGGGTGGGGTCAGTTTGCCTTGGATGTCTGTCTACATGCCAGGGTCTGGACACTGGGCACCCAAGGGCTGGAGCTGCTGGGCATAGGGTACAGGCTCCCTTTCTGCTAAACCTTGTCTTCCTGCCTGGGGCACAGACTTCCTGAGCAGCGGCGCCAGGCCTGCCAAGGCTGAGGAGGGGCACGGTCTCAGCCGAAGCCTCTTCGTGCAGCACTGCCCTTTGGGGCCTGGCAAGCAAGAGGAGCTCGGCCAACCAGAAGCCTAAACACAGACATCGGCCGATCACAGCGGGGGTTATAAAGAAGTTGAGGACACCAGGTTCGGAAGGCCTTCCATACCGGGCTCTCTCTGCGAGCCTCACAGCAGTCCTGCGGAGTGCTCCTGGGGCTGAGCTCCAGTCCTGTGGGTCCGGCTGGGGCGTTCTAGGCGCCCCTCGATAGGCTCTGATCCGAAACACCGCATCAGAGGGGGACCAGGCTCCGGGAAGAGCATCCGCGCGCACTCCTCCCGGGACACAGCTGGACCTGGAGTCCCCGAGCCCTAAGCTGGTGCGCGACTCCATCTCTGCAGCCGCGGTCCCCACCTCCGCGCTGCCGCGGAGCTGACAGGTAGCCGCGAGGGAGGCAGGAAGCAGGAGGGGCGCGGGGGTGGGAGCAGGCGGAGGAGGGTGGAGCTGCCGGCGCGCCCCCTCCCTCGGGCCAGCAGGCTCCTCGCGAGCGCGGCGGAGGCGGCGGCGGGCGCACGGAGAGAGCGGCCGCCCGCCCCGCTCCTCTACGCCGGGACCAGGCCTGGCCCGGCCTGACCCGCTCCGACCTCGCCCGACTGGTCGCGCACCTGCTGGGTAAGTGGAACCCGAGTCCGCCGTCGCCGCGACCACTGTCCCCGCCATCCCCACGGCCACCGTGGCCGCGGCGCCGAGCCTCCCGGCTTTGTCTGCGTCCCCTCGGCTCCGGTTCCAGCTGCGGCTGCGGCTGCGACTCCCGGGCTTGGCTCTCGCGCTCCGCGGACTGCGCGGCTCGGCGCAGGAGACTCCCGCCCGGCCCCGCTCCCTCGTTCCGCGCGGGAAGGGGGGTGAAACTTCGCCCAAGTTTGGGTTCCGGGAAGAACCTGTTGAGGCGAGGAGTGGCCCCGGGCGGAGAGGGCGGGGGGGATGGACGATCCTCGGGCTCTCTGGCAGGGACGTCGGGGAGGGGCATGTCTCCTCGATCCCGCTGTGGAGGACGCTGCGGCTTAGGGAAGGGGCGAGTGGGCACTTGGGCCAACGAGTAGATTGATCCAGAGGCCGGGCTAGGAGTGGTTCTGCAGATTCCGCGAGGACAAAGTTTGGCGATTTGCTTGCTTTCTTGGGCGTTGCTGTCCAGTGTGGAAAACTGAAGGCGGCTTCAGGGTCCGCAGAGATGCTCCTGACCGCCCCTCTTCGCTCAAGCCTCGCTGTCCCCTCCCCCACCCGGGCCTGGCTGCAGCAGGTCTGGGGCAGACAGGCAAGAGGGGGCAGAGAATCCGCAGCCCAGTGAAAGCCTCCTCCCTGCCAGGCCAGTGCCTATGCCTCTAGTTTTCTAGCAGGGGTCTCCCAAGTCTGCAGTGGGCATTGTGTGTGCAGAACGCAGAGGGACTGGTTCAAGATCCACTGTAGTGCCAGGTGTGGCGGCCGCTCTGAGCCTTCCTCTTCTCCCAGTGGGGGAGGGGGAAGAGGCCCTGGCTGCAGTGGGGACCCGGGTGGCCTCTGGGCTTCACAAGGAGGCTTCCACCAGGCCACTTCATACCACTGGGCCCTATGGGGGCGCGCACCCCTTTGATCCTTTCTCCGCTCTTCCCGCAGCTGCAGCGGAGGATATGCGGACGCCCACGAGAAGGCCGCTGGCCCGCCACATGCTGTAGCTCACAAACCTCGCCAGAGCGTCCCTGGTGACGAACCGCGCACCATGGAGGCTCCGTATTCGATGACCGCGCACTACGATGAGTTCCAGGAGGTCAAGTACGTGAGCCGCTGCGGCGCGGGGGGAGCTCGGGGGACCTCGTTGCCGCCCGGCTTCCCGCGGGGCTCGGGGCGCAGCGGCTCAGGGGCGCGCGCCGGGCTGCAGCGCTGGAACAGGCGCGAGGTGTGCCTGCTGTCGGGGTTGGTGTTCGCCGCCGGACTCTGCGCCATCCTGGCCGCCATGCTGGCCCTCAAGTACCTTGGCCCCGGCGCGGCGGGCGGTGGCGCCTGTCCGGAGGGCTGCCCCGAGCGCAAGGCCTTTGCACGCGCCGCGCGTTTTCTCTCCGCCAACCTGGACGCCAGCATCGACCCATGCCAGGATTTCTACTCGTTCGCGTGCGGCGGCTGGCTGCGGCGCCACGCCATCCCCGACGACAAGCTCACCTACGGCACCATAGCGGCCATCGGCGAACAGAACGAGGAGCGCCTGCGGCGGCTGCTGGCGCGGCCAGCGGGGGGTCCGGGCGGCGCGGCACAGCGCAAGGTGCGCGCCTTCTTCCGCTCGTGCCTCGACATGCGCGAGATCGAGCGGCTCGGGCCGCGGCCCATGCTAGAGGTCATCGCCGACTGCGGGGGCTGGGACGCGGCGCGCTGGGACCTGAACCGGCTGCTCTACAAGGCGCAGGGCGTGTACAGCGCCGCCGCGCTCTTCTCACTCACCGTCAGCCTAGACGACAGGAACTCCTCGCGATATGTCATCCGCGTGAGTGTGGGGACCGAGGTGGCCAAGACCCAGGCCGAGCCGCTGCGCGCCGAGAGGGGCGGAGCTCGAGAAGGGCGCCGTCATTTTCCTGGCAGGGCGCAAAGAGCCCCATATCCCAGCCTCGTGGCACCCGGGAGAGCGGAGGGAGAGTACCTAGGGCTGAGAAGAAAACGCAGCCCGGGCAGGGGCTGGCCAGGAATGCCAGGGTTCCAAATCCCAGAACAGACCCCTTCTCCCCCTCCCCGTACCCAGCCTGTGAAGTGAGGGTGCATGGGCACGGGAGTCTCCCCATCTGTCTCCAGGCTGCAAGGCAGCTCTGGGTGGGGAGGGGCTGGTGTCCCTGTGCTCCTGGGCAGTGGCAGCAGATGTCTGGCAGGTGCAGTCTGGGCACTTGGGGGACTCAGTCTGGGAAACAGGCACATTGGGCGCCCCCACTCAAGCACCGTCACTCTCCCCAGATCGACCAGGATGGGCTCACCCTGCCAGAGAGGACCCTGTACCTGGCTCAGGATGAGGAGAGTGAAAAGGTGCCTGGCGGCTGGCAGGGGCCGGGGAGGCCTGGGTCCCCCGAGGGGGGGTGTCCCCAGGCTGCCGTGTGCCCCCCTTGAGGAGCCTTGTCCTGCACAGGTCCTGGCGGCCTACAGGGTGTTCATGGAGCGCCTGCTCAGCCTGCTGGGTGCCGACTCTGTGCAGCAGAAGGCTCAGGAGATCCTGCAGCTGGAGCGGAGGCTGGCCAATGTGAGCACCAGGGGGCTT
Organism: Dinomys branickii; assembly: GCA_004027595.1. Classification (NCBI taxonomy): domain Eukaryota; kingdom Metazoa; phylum Chordata; class Mammalia; order Rodentia; family Dinomyidae; genus Dinomys; species Dinomys branickii. The sequence goes on from PVLD010008044.1 coordinate 60,195, forward strand.
GGGGCTGGGGCGGGGCCCGGCAGGCTGGCTCAGCACAGTCTCCTCCCAGATCACCGTGTCAGAGTATGACGACCTGCGGAGGGACGTCAGCGCCATGTACAACAAGGTCACGCTGGGCCAGCTGCAGAAGATCACCCCACATGTGAGTGTGGCTGCAGCACTGCACAGGTGGGGGGTGCCGAGCCCAGGCCCGAGGTCCCCTCCCGGACGGAGGTGCGTTTCTGTGCACCTGGCCTCCCCCCTGGTGCACCTGGCTCCTCGCCTGTCCTGAGCCCTCCCTGTGCCCCTCGGTCCCGATCCTCGGCCCCACAGCTGCGGTGGAAGTGGCTGCTGGACCAGATCTTCCAGGAGAACTTTGCAGAGGACGAGGAGGTGGTGCTGCTGGCCACAGACTACATGCAGCAGGTGTCCCAGCTCATCCGCTCCACGCCCCACAGGTGGGCCGCAGCCCCAAACACCCTCCCCCCACCTGCAGGGAGGGCCCCGCTCTGCACCTGCAGCTGTCCTCGTAGCGGCCTTTGAGTGTGCGCCTACCCCATGAGTGTCTGCCTCCCCCTCCATACCAAAGCCACCGGGCAGGCAGGTGGGGGCACTGGACAGGAGTCCAGATCCCTAGGTGCAGAGGCTGGCACTGACCCCTGTGCTGTGGGAGCCGGGCAGGCTGGGAGCGTCCTGAGCTGCTCACTTGGCTGTGGGCGCTGAGGCTGTGACCCGTGTGTCTGTGGGAAGGGCTGGCCACGACTGCTGCACAGGGTCACCTTGAGGAGAGCTTCCTATCTCTGCCCCTCCTGGGGGAGGAACAAGGGGGCGCGAGGCCAGCTCTGAGACACAGTCAAACCCGAGTGCCCAGGGCCCACCCACAGGAAGATGGGAAGTGGGGCTGGTGGCAGTGCTCTGGTTTGTACCAGAAATGGGTGCCATGTAACAGGGGCTCCTGACCCTTTGTATTGAGCTTCTGTGTTCCTCGGTTGAGTTCTTTCTCTATATATGGGGTATTGTGGGTACCCAGTCTATCCCGTGGGTGAGGCTGGTCTGAATGTCCACCTGTGTGTCCGTCTGAACACCCCTGCTTCACTGCCACCAGAATCCTGCACAACTACCTCGTGTGGCGTGTGGTTGTAGTCCTGAGTGAGCACCTATCCCCCCCCTTCCGTGAGGCACTGCACGAGCTGGCCAGAGAGATGGAGGGCAGTGACAAGCCTCAGGAGCTGGCCCGAGTCTGCCTGGGCCAGGCAAACCGCCACTTCGGCATGGCACTGGGTGCCCTCTTTGTACACGAGCACTTCTCGGCTGCCAGCAAAGCCAAGGTCAGGCTGCCCTGGGTAGAGAGTGTGGGTGCAGGTGCAGAACTGGGCATGGAAGAGGGAGGTCCAGCACATTTGCCAGGAGCCACTGTGCCAGGCATGGTTGAGGGCATAGTCATGTTGAGATTCCAGGCACAGGCCTAGCCCCCAGGAAGCCTCGGTGCTGGGTTAGCTATAAGGGGTGTTCCCTGTCAGGCTGCTGCCAACTTTTGCCAGTGCTCAGTAGGTGAGGCCTCGGGAATGTGTAAGGTTCTTCTGGACACATGCTGGGCAGTTTCCCTCTTCCTGGCTGGGGACTTAAAATCGGCGTGTAGGGCATGGATCCTCACCTCTGAGGTCTCTCCTGGGTGCTCAGTGTGGCGCCCTGGGCTTAGCCAGTGGTACTGAAGGCCAGGGATCCCCGTGCTGTCAGTTCTGGGGGCCAGGTCATCAGCCTGCCCCTTTGAGCCTTGGTCTCTGACGCCTGCCTGGCAGGTGCAGCGGCTGGTGGAAGATATCAAGTACATCTTGGGTCGGCGCCTGGAGGACCTGGACTGGATGGATGGGCGGACCAAGGCTGCTGCCCAGGCCAAGGTGAGGCGGTACCTAAGCCCTGCCTGGGCGCCGGATCTGGGAAGAACAAGAGACCAGGTCGCCTTTGTGGAATGACATCACCTGCTTGCTCTTCCCTGGCATGACCCCACGCCTGGACTGGCCTAGAGCTCCTTCCTCAGAGGCCTGGGCCCCTCTCATCTGCCTGTCACCCACAGCTCCAGTACATGATGGTGATGGTCGGCTACCCGGACTTCCTGCTGAAACCCGAGGCTGTGGACAAGGAGTATGAGGTGGGCCCTGCTCCCAGGCCCTGCCCAGCCCAACCCCAGGGAAGCCAGCCACCAGCCACAGACAGAATCATGGCACCTCAGCTGATCGCATGGTGTGCCCTGGCCTGCCCTTGAGCGCTGCCTTCTGCATGCAGTTTGAGGTCCATGAGAAGACCTACTTCAAGAACATCCTGAACAGCATCCGCTTCAGCATCCAGCTCTCTGTCAAGAAGATCCGGCAGGAGGTGGACAAGTCCACGTGGGTGCTGGCCCTGAGCTGGGGTTCAGGGCAGGCCCGGGGCGGGGGGGCTTTTTTCTAAGGCCAGGTACCACTGGAGGAGACCTCCTCAAAGCCAGGCTGATGTGGGGTGCCTGGGCCTCTGCAGGGCCTGGGGTGGGTCAGCCTGGGGGGTTGCCCAGAGGCTGTACTCCCAGGAGGTAGCTGCGATTGGCTTTCAGGACAGTCTTCAGGAATGTGACATTGTGGGTGGGGGAGTGTGTGTCCCCCAGGTGACTCAGCCTGCTTCCACACAGGTGGCTGCTACCCCCACAAGCGCTCAACGCCTACTATCTACCCAACAAAAACCAAATGGGTAAGGGGTGTGTCCTGGCCAGGGGCAGGGCCTGAGACTGGGCGGGGCCTGAGACTGGGCGTGTCTTCCATTCACCTTGCCTCTCAGTGTTCCCAGCCGGTATCCTGCAGCCCACCCTGTATGACCCCGATTTCCCACAGTGAGTAGGGGACCCAGACCCATTCCTGGGCCTTGAATGTAAATGGAGGGGGGTCTGGGCTGGATCATGACCGCTACAGACCCTGGGTCCCCACAGTCCCACTTCATCCTGGCTTATTTAGAAGAATGTGCAATTGGATTTTTTGTTTTGTTTGTAAGACTTTTTGGATGTCCCTTGCTGGTCTTGGCTCGCTTAAGCGTTTCCAAAGTGGGGGGACTCTAGTGATGAGGAAGGAGGCAAGCGCACACGTAGGTGCCTTCATTTCCCTCCTGCTTCCTCTAATCCTGTCGTATGACCCCCACCAGCTGTGTTAGATATTATTTCCAAAAGAGCAGCCAGACAGGACCTTCGTCCTCTTTCACGTAGCCCATGTGGAAGCTGAGGCACAAATGTTCAGGATCTCAAGGATCCCCCTGTGACCTCCCTGGCTCCCTCCTACCCTAGTCAGGGGCTTCCTGGGGCCTGGGCAGCAGCATGGGCTCTCAGAGGGCAGGTGAGGGCTGGGCCTGACCTGCTGCCATGGGTTCAGGTCGCTGAACTACGGTGGCATCGGCACCATCATCGGGCATGAGCTGACCCACGGCTATGATGATTGGGGTGAGGCTTGGGGCCAGAGGGACTGGCTAGGGCAGGGAGGGTGATGGGGCTGTGGGCTCTGGGGATACAGATCAGCCTCGCTTGCCCACCTACCACCCACAGGGGGCCAGTACGACCGCTCGGGTAACCTGCTGCACTGGTGGACGGAGGCCTCCTACAGCCGCTTCCTGCACAAGGCCGAGTGTATCGTGCGCCTCTATGACAACTTTACCGTCTACAACCAGCGGGTGAGACTTTGCCCCATCAGCTGGGCATGGACAGGGAGCATGCACACTTGTGTACACACTTGTGCCAGGTCCCTGCACGCATGCTCAGGGTTGTCGTGTGCAGGCACATGGCACTGAGTGAGACACACCGACTCAAGTGGTGCAGGGGGAAGGGAGGGAGAGGGTGGGCTGGCATTGGGAGCCCCATGCAGCCCCTGTCTTTTCCCTTCTTGCAGGTGAATGGGAAGCACACGCTTGGGGAGAACATTGCGGACATGGGTGGCCTCAAGCTGGCCTACTATGTGAGCCATCCTGCCTGTCTGCTGTCCTTGCTGGGCAGAGAGAGACCTGATGAGAATCCTAGCCTGGAGACCTGGTTGCCCACCTGCCCATTCCTCTGAGCTCTGGCCTGTGCCCTGCACAGTGTCCACTGGAAGAGGAAGGAGCCACAAACCCTGCCTTCACCAGGAGAGCTGGGAAGGCTTTCTGGAGGGCGTGGCGCTGGCCAAGGGTCATCCTTTGGGAGCACAGTGTGAGGAGGGGGGCAGGGGGCGCACAGCAGGGTGCTGGTTGCCAAGCTGGGCAGGTGAAGGAAGGTCTTCTGGACCCAGCATCCCAGGGAGGAACTCACTGGGTGGAGGATGGAGACGGAGCAGTGCCCAGGGCGGGCGGCACAGCTGCTCCCTGCTTCTGCGCCCCTAGGCCTATCAGAAGTGGGTGCGGGAGCATGGCCCAGAGCACCCGCTGCACCGGCTCAAATACACACACAACCAGCTCTTCTTCATCGCCTTTGCCCAGGTGTGGAGTGGGTGCTGGCAGCAACACAATGTGCAGGTTCAGCCCTGGGTTTGGGGGTCCAGCCCCGCGTCCAGCCTGTCTCCCGCCCTGGGCCGCCCAGAAGTGATGCCCTGCGGGTGCTGATGTGCAGGTGGGCGGTATCCCTGGTCCTTATCACCCTGTTTCCTCCCCTCCTCCCCTCTGGGGCCCAGAACTGGTGCATCAAGAGGCGGTCACAGTCCATCTACCTGCAGGTGCTGACCGACAAGCATGCACCTGAGCACTACAGGTAATGCCCACCTGTCTGCTGGAGAGAGTGGCTGGGAGGTCATAGAGGCTCAGCCTAGCAGCTGGGGTGGGGCAGCCGCTGGGACCCACATGCTTGTGTGTCTGCCCCACCCCAGGGTGCTGGGCAGTGTGTCTCAGTTTGAGGAGTTCGGCCGGGCCTTCCACTGCCCCAAGGACTCACCCATGAACCCTGTGCACAAGTGCTCAGTGTGGTGAGGCTGGCCGCCTGCCCACCTCCACTGTCCTGCACGAGTCGCCTCCTGCCGGCTGCTGGGCAGGCATGTGCCCCGGCGCCCTGCTCTGGTCCCCTGGCCTTCCCACCCCCTCTAGCCCGGGCCCCGGGCACCCACAGTCCCACACTTCTGGAGGGATCTAGAGCAGGGGTGGAGTAGACTCTGGGACACGTGGCGGAGACTGAGGTCCCCAGACCCCTGGCTGGATTGTACAGCCCATTCTGCTGCATTCCTGCTGCTAAGCCTGGTCAATAAAGCTACTGTTCTGTCACTGTGGCCTCCTCCAGGGACCGAGCTAGCGGGGCTGGGCGGGCTCCTCTGAGGGGAGGCTCAGCCCTGCAAAACGACGGGGCCTCAGAGGACCTTCTTGGCCCCTCCAGTTGCCCTGGTTCAGCTGCCTCTGTCCAACTCCTTGGACTCTTTTGTCCACTCTGCCACCCATTGACGGCACCTGGCCAGGCCTTCTCCCCATACCCCTGCCCGGGGCTTCCTGGGCAGCCTTGTGGCCTGTGACCTGCACTATAGGGTTACACATTTTGCTGGCACTGGAAGGCAGGAGATGCTTCTGTGGTGTCTCAGCCAGGCTTTGGGGTCCATTTCTGCTCTGGGAAGGGCAATTGTGACCCCCAGTTTTGCAGAGTTGGGCCTGGGACATCTTGGCTTCTGCAGCCTGGAGCAGGGTCTTCAGGGTGAGAAAAGGAAAGGAGGGGTTTGGGGACTGGGCCTGGGGCTCCGGAAGTGACCAAGGGAGGAGGAGCCGGAAGAGTTGCCAGGCTGCCCAAGGGACACGGCTGCCTGCCCAGCATGCCCCACTGTCAAGGGGACAGTAGCAGCAGAGAGGAACATTGTACTGGGGGTCCAGGGTTCCCATGGTCTGCAGGGGTGGGGTCAAGGGGCTCCTGCCCCTCCTTCCTGTCCTTCCTATTTATTTCGGGGACCTTGTCCATATCTGTCACCCTGAAGTGGTGAATCTCCCTCCTTCAGCTCCCCAGATGAGAGGGACATTTTAAAAGACCCGGTCCTCTGGACCTTGGGCACGCCAGCATGGTGGCCCAGAGCAGGCTGGGGCTGAGAAAGACCCTCAGGAGTGGCAGTGTAGAAAGGGTACTATATTTATAGGCCTTTCCCCCTGGGCTTGGCACATACATACTAGGCCCCTTGGGCAACCAGGACAGGGGACAGTCCTAAGGGTCCTGGTGTCTGGGATCCAACACACCCCAGGCCCACCCCATTCCTCTGGTCTTGGATCCTGGCTGGGACCAGGGCTCTAGGCCTAGTCCATTGGCTTTGCTTGAGGCTCCCTGAGTCCCCAGTTCCCTCCTGCTCTGGGGGCGCAGGGGAGGCCGCATGGCAGGGGCTGGTGGGGAGCCTGCAGGAAGACCTCTTCTGCATGGCACAGGAAATGGGGGGAGTCGGATACTCCCAGGATGGGGCCCTCCCTCCCCGCTCTGTCTGTGCCCTCCTGAGGACATGAGCAGGAAAGGGACTGCGCTTCCCAGCAAGACCTGGCATCACTGTGTCACCCACTCGCCCCAATGTGCTTTTCCAGACAGCGCCTGGGAGCATCCTCTCAGTGGCCCAGGGAGGTGGAGACAGCAACAGTCACCCTGATGGCATCTGGAGTGGCTCTGTCTTCATGAGCTTAGGTGTCAGGAGACGATGGGTGTGGCCCAGACTGTGACTGCTTCTGTGGCTACCAGGCCCTGTGCTCAAAGTCGCCTGGGGCTGGCAGGCAGACTGTGGTCCTCCCAGGGCGGAAGAGACTGAGGCTGCTTACCCTGCCTCAGTTTCCCTCGTGTTGGGTGAGGGCCACCAGCCAAGCCCGGAAGGCCCTTTGCAGTGATGACATGGCTCATGGGCTGGCTGTATCCAGGGCTCCTACATGCAGCAGGTGGCTTACTGGGATGGCAGAAAGCAATCTTCTGCTCAGCATTTAACAGCAGGGAGTAAAGGAGCCGGGGTGGTGGGGGTAGCTGCGCCGAAGCTTCCGGGCATCCACCTGCAGGGCCACGAGCTCGTGCACAGCTCCTGCCATGGCAGTGTCTTCAGAGGCTGGCTGGGTCTCTGCACTGGACCTGGTTCTGCCACCAGCACCTTTGCCCCTGGGCCTTGATCCCAGGGGTGACTGAAGGGTGACCTTGGCATGGGAGTCTCTCCCTTTAGGCCCGGTGCCCCTTCCCCAGGATTGCAGAGCTCTCTGCAGTCCTCCCAGCCTCACCCTGGCTCTGTGTGAACCTGACTCGGGGTCCTCAGTGCTGAGGATGCCCAGGATGCCCTGAAAGCTGGTGCCCCACCTTTGCACATAGCCAGGAAGGATCTGACTTGAGCTGCAAAGATGGCCCAGGAGGGACTCTGGTGAGGGGGCTGAGCTAGCTCCAGCTCGGGACCCAGGATGTCTGAGGCACTCCAGGGGGTCGGATGTCTCCTCTGGGTCCCTTGGGTGGGCTGGCCTTTTCCCAGCACATGGTCCTCCAATTCCTTCCCTCCCTGGGGTGCTACCCTCACAAAACTGGGTACAGTCCCAGGCTTTGCTGAGGTGTAGGGTGCCCAAGGGCAGGGCCTATACAGCTGCTGAGGTCTGCTGTTTCTCTCTTGCTGCACCTTGGCTGGCTGAAATTATTAAAAGGAGCTACTTTTCCTTCCTCTGCTGGCTCCTGGCTTGTCCAGAGGCCAAGCACTCTGTATACCCCACCGTTGTCCTCTTGGGGCCACTGTGCACCAGCCAACCCCAAAGTCTGGCTTCCCTTGCCTGTCCCATGGCCTCTACCAGCAAGACTGCAGAAGAGAGGTTTCATTTTACAGACATGAATTACTTTGTCTCCCACCCCTTAAAATGCAGAGAGGACCATTTAAAATGACCATTTCCCCTTCTCCCACCGTGAGAGCCACAGGCCATGTCCCTCACCTGCCCCAGCACACAGTGGGTCCGAAAGGGGTTGCGAAGAGGCCAAGGTGCCCCAGGCTTTGGGTCCAGCAGCCAGCCCTCAGGGCTTTGGCCACTGCACAGCCATTGATCCACGGGAGGTGGAGCTTGGGAGAGTTTATGGAGAAAAATACAGGCCAGCAGTCATGCTATTTATAATCCAGGCGCTTGCAGGTTTCAGGACGATTGACTCGCGGCCCAGCCCCCCAGGGAAGTCCTTGCCCCGGAAGCTCACTTGTCATTGCTTTTTGGCGTCCTCAGACTTGGACGGCACCTGGCTGGCCGAGACCTTGGCGGCAGCCTGTTGGAGGACAGCTCTTCCCTGCAGCTTCTTGGGGAAGGCAGGGGGCTGGGATCCGGCTGGCCAAGGCTCCTTCCGCTTGGGGAGGTAGCTCTGGCCTGGCCTGGCCTGGCCTGGCCTTTGCTGCAGTCCTTGTAATGAGCTGGTGGCTGCACCCTGGTGTCCTCTTCCTGTGGTCCGAGCCAAGTCACAGCTTTCTGGGTCTGTGGACAGTGCCACACCTGGATGATGGGCCCTTTTGTCCCAACTGCTGTGCATGGGACAGGGTGGGGCTCCTGGGCGTGGGGTCCTCAGCCCCTGCTTGTGTGCTGGGCTTCCCTGTGCTGTCTCCGGAGCTGTCCCTGCCGACTGTGACTCCTCCCGCCCCCCGCAGCAGCTATCAGTTGTGGCTCACTGTAGCCCAGGTTCCCAGCTCAGGTGCCCTTCAACCAGGTACCCAGCATGCTCTCCTGTTGCAGAAGGAAACACTCTCCGGGTCACAGCGGATGCTGCCCCCTCCCGCCTGCGTGCCACCGCTGTATAGGGTTCAAGATGTGCAGAGCACAGCGTGGGGCACTGAGTTCAGCCCAGGCCCAGCCAGAGTCCAGTGTGAACTCATCGGGTCAGAAGGCATTGGACGCCAGGCTTCCCTGACTCGGCTGCCCCCGTGACCTCGGCAGTCACTCATGGCTGATTCCTTGGGTGGCAGGCAGCTCCAATCCCAAGCGCTGTCACATGGTGCTATTAAACCACATCTCTCCTTGTCTATACTTTGCATAAATAATAAAAAAAATTCCCCCCTTCCTGTGGGACCAAACGGCTGTGAGGGCTGTTGTCAGGGTCTGTGTGGAGGAGTCTGAAGGCTGCTCCTCTGGGGAGCCCCAGCCCAGGTGGGGGTGGGGGTGCCATGCTTGCTGATAATGACAATTTGCAAATCTGGTGAGCAAAACTGGGCACCAGGGCTAGCCGCCTCCCTGTTGAGGACAGACAGCAGTCTCACTGTTTGGAACAGGGGACAGTTGTTACCTCCCCGAGGGACGGCTCAGTGGGCATGTGTGACTGTTTCCCAGGCCCTGTGCCAAGAGTGCCAACAGACTGGCATCCCCAGCAGGCAAGGTCATAGCAAGAGGGTCCTCCAGCTGCTTGTTAGTGCTGTGGTGTGGGGTGGACAGGCTTAGCACACATGGGAGCTCCATGCAGTGGAGTAAGGGGGCCCTTGGGGCTGCCTGAGATCATGGGGTGCAGCTACAAATCCTGGCAGCTGCCTGGAGAGGGGATTCTGGGGAGGCTTCCTTGAGGAGCAACAGCCTGGCACAGGGATGCTAAAGGGGTGGGAGCACTCATTCCTGAGACCACCCAGGCCAACACTGAACGTGACCGAGTCAGGAGGAGAGCACACCTGGCCCCTGCCTGCGCCCTCCAGGAGGCTGCCAGACAATTGCTCATTTCTACCCATTGTGACACTTCCTGTGCCAGCCACCAGTTCTGTGCAGGGGCAGGGGCTCCATATCTGGCTGGGAGCCTCTGGTGCCTCCTGGGGTCCCTGCTTGGGGCTCAGTTCTGCAGGGAGAGGCGCCCATGGTTTCAGGGAGTCGTATCTGAGAGTCCTGCCCAGGACAAGCATGTGTGGACCTACCTGGCCTGTAAGGGCCTGCTGGGGCATCCCGAGTGCCCGCTCTGACTCTCCACTTGCATTGTTTCTGCCAGAGGCCTGCACAGTGGGTTCCTGTGATCAGAATAGATGCTCCTCATACTTAATGTCCAGCTCTACTGGCCATGGTGGTATAGGTCTGTAATTCTAGCATTCAGGAAGCTGAGGCAGGAGGATTGCTGCAAGTTCAAGGCCAGGCTGGGCTACATAGTGAGTTCAAGGTCAGCTTAGAATACACAGTGAGACCCTGTCTCCAAAAACCACCACCAACAACAACAAAAATGAAGAAGCTCCGTGATGGCACTTTCACCCTTCAGCCAGGCACCACAGCCCAGGTGATTCTCGTGTCCCAGAGGAAAAGAATCCTGTCTCGAGCCAGGGGTTGACACAGCACCCTCTTCCTCTCCGTTCTCTCGCTTTCAATGGACTGTGATGGGTTCGAGTTTAATGGTTTGCCTGAGGGATTATATGATTATATGATCTAGTTTGACCACACAATCCTCCAACATAGCCAAGTGGCTTACAAAAGGTTCCTATAAAGAACCTGCAAGTGATACCAATAATCCACAGCTAGGAGAATCACAAACAGAAGTGGCTAGGCCAGGGACCCCTGACTTTGGGTGTGTGTTCCCCATCACCCCTGTTACAGATGAGGCAAGAAGCTAGCTCTCCATGTGAGAAAGCAAACTAGCTGGGTGTGGGGGTGCACACCTGTAATTCCCACACTGGGGAAGCTGAGGCAGGAGGATTGGCTCAAGTTTGAGCCCAGCCTGAGGTACATAGCAAGACTGTCTCACATAAAAATGAAAAGAAAAGACAGCAAACAAACTATTTGGAGCCGGCTACTCTCCATCATTGCTGGTGAAACTTGACCCTGGGTGCCTTGCGCCTGGAGCTAATTCGTCAGCAATAGCGTGAAATCCTCGCAATTTGCAGGTCATTTAAAACAGCTTTCAGAACATGAAGACAAACTCTAACAATTTTTTCCCCAGTAATGTTTAAAGTTATGTGCTGTTCAGCCCAGTACTTTTTGATATTTCCCTAAGCAATGATAAATATTTGGAAAGCTCTTCTAAAGTTTCTTGCATAATAGCATATGACAAAAAACACCTACCACCAGGCAAACACTTTTTCTTTTTCCTGCAGCAGAAAACAGCAGAAACAATGAACAGTAAATGATCTGTCGACAAACCGAAAGGCATTTCTTTGTCAGCAAATACTCTGGGAAGATGTGGAGAAAACATTGCCGTAGATCGGAAGAAATGAGTATTACAGCAAATTACTGAGTGTGGGAGGTTTGGTATACAGTTGGCTAAAATACAGCTGTTTCTAACACAGCTCAGCCTAAGGTATTTGCTGGATGCTGTTCCAATAATAAAATACACACGTCTTTTTTTTGTGTGTGTGAGCCACTAAGGGAAAGATCGGGCAGAGAAGATATATTGCCAACACTAAATGCCTTGTTGAATAAAAACAGCGTCATGCAGGGAAGATGCTGGAGTGCGGCACTGATGGAAGAGCTCCTGGAAAGGGTTTTTATAAGGCTTCTGGGTAACAACGAGGGTGCTGAGGCGGCATCACCCGCAAAACTCAACCACCAGTTCATCTGTTGTTAGACTGTTGCAGGAAGGAGTAGAGACTGCCAGGGCACAGCCAATTGTGACCATGAGTGGGGTTAATTTTATAAAACCAAGACCGTCCCTTAAAGGAGGTTCTTTGCTGTTGTTGTGGTGGTTGTTATATGGGGTATTAATTGCAGCCTTTGCACCAAGATGCATCCCCAGCCTTGCTTATTTTGCTTTTTAATTTTTTAAAAATCAAGACAGGGACTTACTACATTGCTCACACTGGCTCAGACTTGCAGTCCTCCTGCCTCAGCTTTCCAGAGTGCTGGGATTACAGGCATGTGCTGTCATGCTTGGTTTGTGACAGTAGAATTTTTATGATAGTAATGAGATTTGATGTGACCACCAGAACTTTCCATGGCACAAAGAAGGAGCCCTACTTCTCCTTCTCCTCCTTCTCCTCCCACCTACCCTCCTCCTCTCCCTTCTTGTGCTGCTATGGATCAGGCCCAGCGCCTCCAGCATGCTAAGAAAGTGCTGAAGCATTGAGCTACAGCTCGACCATGAAAGACTGTTTCTGAAACACATTTGAAGGTATCTTCATTGTACTAGCTTCAGTAGCCAACATGTATTTGACTGACAGTATGAACATCTTGAAACTTTGAAGCAGAGACTACCTAATCTGTTTTATAAAATTTATTTTTTATTTTATTATTTTTTGGCGGCCCTTTTTGAGACAGAGTTTTGCTATGCAGTTCAGGCTGGCCTTGAGCTCACTTTGTAGCCCAGGTTGGACTCAAACTCTCAGCAATCCTCCTGCCTCAGCCTCCCAAGTGCTGAGATTACAGGTGTGTGCCACCACACCCAGCTTATTTTATAAAATTTAGATTATAATTCCCTATACCACAAAATTTACCTTTGTGTGTGTGTGTGTGTGTGTGTGTGTATGGTACTGAGGATTGAACCAGAGTCTTTATACAGAGGTACAGCCCCAGTATTTTTAAATTTTGTTTTATACTTTGAGATAGTTTCTCTATAAATTGCTCAAGCTGGACTCAAATATGTAATCCTCCTGCTGCATGTAAAATTTACCTTGGGAAATGCACAATTTAATGGCTTTATAATATTCACAAAGTTGGTCAACTATCACCGCCATCTAATTCCAGAACAAGCTACTTATGAAACTTGTAGTTTTTAAATGAAGAGGCCCTTGCATTTTGAACACATTTATAAAACATAAATGTGCTGGGCATGGTAGCGCATGTCTGCAATCCCAGCACTTGGGAGGCTGAGGCAGGAGGATCATTGCGAGTTTGAGGCCAGCCTGGACTACATAGTGAGTTCTAAGTCAGCCTGAACTACATAGAAAGACCTTGTCTCAAAAACAAAACAAAGCAAAAAACATAGACATGTAACACTTCCCCATTGTGTTCAGTGACCAATTAATTGACAAAAGGGAAAACAGAAATATACTAGTGGGATTTTAACAAAAGCTTTCACATAATTGGTGGCTGGAATTTAAAAATGAGCGTGATGATGCAGTAAGCTCAGCGAGGATGGCCCTTCTTGCTTTCAGCATCTGTATTTCTGTGACAGCCACAAAAACCCAGAATTGAAATAAACTGCCCTTCGAGCCAGGACTTCAAATGGATGTTTTATGCTGTTAAATCAAGATTTTAGTAAATAAGGAAGCATAAGCATTCATACTAATATTTCTAGCGGGAGCAAGATACTGTTTTGTACCTTTGTAAATGCACAAATACATTTCCAATGTTGCAAAATTTGCTGAAAACCTAGTTGTTTTCACCCTTTTGTAATTCTCCTAAGGATTCCCACCAGGGCAGGTTAGCTAGGCACTAAGTGTAGTGAGGCAGGACAGGACTTGGAAGGTTCTCACTGTAGGGAGAATTGGAGTCCACAGCCCCCTTCCGGTTGCCCACCTCTGCCCAGCCCCCTCAGAATCAAGAAAAGATTCCGTAGCTGTCTCTCCCAGAAAATGCCAGAGCACTGTGTGCTAAGCCAGGCCTCCCCGAGTCCCTCCTCGAAGGCTTGGGATCACACTGCCTAGAGTGCAGACGCCTCCTCCGCCTTTCCCTTCTCCCTGCCTCTCCGGCTTTGCTTCCTTCACTGATTGCTCACTCTGACCCGGCCGCTCAGCATCTCCCGCCGGCTGCTGCCTCAGCGCCTTTGCGCTGTTGTTCCGCACTTGTCCACGACTCTTGCTCAGAGCCTGTCATCAGCAGCTTCTCCTTGGACCCTGATCTGATTACCTAGCCCGGAGCATACACTCTGGCCCCCACACATGCATGGCTTATGTTTCCAAAATTTATTACTGTCATAACTTTGTATAACAGCTTCTTTTAGTATTGCTTTGTCTTGCCCATCAGACCCAGGAGGACAGGGAATCTTCTTCGGAGTGGCCCCCAGGCTGCTCTGTGCTGTCTGCTCTGTCCACAGCTTCTCAGGCTCCCCTTTGTGTTCCTCAGCCTGATGTGTGTGATGGACGCACTGGGCGCTCTGATTGGTGCTCGGGTGTAGAGGTGGCTCAGTGAGTGACAGCCAGAGACGTGTCACCGCCTCGCCGAGATCCCGCCACAGCAGTGCCCATGGGTTGGAGGTCTTGGGAAGCCAGGCTCATTCCCAGGTACCTGTGACACAGCAGTGACTGAAGTCACACAGGGGCCATCTCCGTGGGGCCGGAAATGGCCCAGCCAGGCGGCGCTCTGGGCAGTGCCCCCTGGGTAGTGTGGGAAAGAGGAGTCCCAGAGTATCACCCTAGGTCACAGGCTGTGGGCCTCTCCGCCTCAGCCTGCGAAGCCCCCAGGTGTGCTATCCTGGGTTGCTAGGGCAAAGTGGAGGCTCCTTCACGCCCGGGCTTGACTATCCTGGCTGGAAAACCCCGTAGGAATCCTGCAGTGCGCAGGCGGAAGTGGGGATGGAGGGTGATCAGGAAGAACAGAAAAAGGGCACAGGAGCCAGTGGGAGGATCCAGGGTGAGTCCCAGGTGGACAGGTGGGGAGGGGAGAAGGGGTGGGACCCTGCGACGGGATCAGGGTGCCCCGGTGGCCCCCAGCAGGAGCAGCGCAGTGCCCGCCAGCAGCGGCAGGGAAGGTAGCGCGGCGTTGGGGCCTGCGTCTGTGGGGGCCGGGCCGTTCGTGGCGCCGCTCTGGTCCGGCTGCGGCAGGTCGCAGGCGGTGTAGGGCTCCAGGCAGGCCGCGAAGGCCATGAAGTGCGCGATATAGTTCTGCTCCTGCACTCCGTGCATGAGGTGCGCCTGCGGGCCCCGCGCGAACACTGCCACGTCCTCACCGCCGTGCGTCTCTGAGTGCACAGGTACGGCCGCCTGCTGCAGGTAGGTGGGGTCACCTGGGGGGACACAGTGGTCAGCGCAGTCGGGCTCCTCTCCCTGAGCTCCTCTCTGCCCCTGAACCCCGAAGATGCCCAGCTCCCACTCACCACTCTCCGACGCAGTGACGTTGGGCCGGGGGCGGTCCGCGATGTAGCCAGGGCCATTTCCGTATAGGATGGAGGTGTAGGTCCTGCCGTCCTCAGCCAAGAGGGGGGCCAGCCCTGCAGGGAGAGGAGGGCCCCTTGTTTCCCCACTGAGCACTGCTTGGTCACCAGTGTACCCATTACCTTTCACCTTTTGCCTGGTCTCAGGCTTAATCCCCCCACGGCCCCTACAAAGCAGCACTATCAGTGCGCCCATTGGGTAGATGAGGCAGCTGAGGCTCAGAGACACCTTTGCCGTCACATTTAGCATCAGCAGCCATCACAGTCCCCAGGCCTACCAAAGATGGAGGTGCCCCGCAGGGTGTAGCCCCCAAATGTGAAGACGTGGGAGTGGTCAGCGGTGACGATGGTCAGGGTGTCCTGATCACTGGTGAGCTGGCCGGCCTTGTCAATGGAATTGTCGAACATGACTGCCTCATGCAGTGCGCGATATGCTGAACCCTCGTGGTGGCCACGGTCGATGCGGCCACCTGCAAGAAGCCGGAGGGAGATTCGTGGTACTTGGTCCATTTTTGGACGCCCCTCTGGGCCTCTGCTGTGCCAAAGACGCCCCACTCACCCTCCACAAAGAGGTAGAAGCCGTGGGGATTCCTGCTCAGCACTTGCAGGGCTGCTTCTGTCATCTCCGCCAGGGAGGGGTCCAGCTCAGGGTCTCGGTAGATCTCAAATTTCGTGTCAACAGGCTCAAAGAGGCCTGAGGGACAAGGGATTCCATGATGACTGTCTGGTGGGGAGGGGTCTGGGCAGGCATTCACATTTGCTGCCGTGCAGCTGTGGGAGGCCACCTGAGGGCCTGGGCGGGAGGGGCTCACCCATGAGGTATGTCACCGATGGGTCCTGCGATGCCTGGATGAGCTCTGTGCGGTTCCACACGTACCGAGACCCCTGCAGGGACAACCAGGCCTCAGCCCAGAGCCCAAGACCCCAGGCCCCATCCCCGCACAGCCCCAGACCCAACCCCATGTCCCGCTGTATGTGCCCCGTCACCTGGTGCTTCACCAGCCACTCCTGCACCAGGTTCTTCCTGTCCAGCCTGACTCCCGTGGAGTTGGCAACATCTGGGTACTCGGGGTCTGGTGTTCCCAAGGGAAACATATATTTTCGACCCCCACCTAGGATCACCTGTGGTCAGACAGCCAGAACAGCTGGGCTCAGGGTGTGAAGGGCCACCTGTCCCCTCCTCACACAATCCCAGCTCCCCGTCCACTCGCCTCCCACCCCAGGGGCCCCAGACATCCGGATGGGCCACAGGGCTCTGGCTGCGGGATCCCTGGGACTTTGGTTCCCTCTTCCTCCCAACCTCTCCCCCTGCCCTTGTCATGCCGCACATTGATGTCCATGTTGGAGACAAGCTGTGTGGCGATGTCCTGGCAGCCCTCCTGGAGTGCTGAGGTGGGCATGTCGGCATCCGAGTACCAGTTCCGGTTCACGGTGTGTGCATACGTGCCGGCTGGCGAAGCGTGCTGGACCCTGGTGGTGGTCACTATGCCAACAGACTTCCCTGAAGGAGACAGGTGAGGATGAGCCACTTAAAGCTCCTGGACTGCCTCTGCTCCCAATCCCAGCCCCAAGCACACCTGCCTTCTTGGCCCGGTACATCACGGAGATGACCTCGTTGCCCCGGGCTGTGCTGCACTGGTCGAAGCGGGCAGCTGCGCTCAGGCCGATGGTCTTGTAGTTGGCTTTAACCCCGCACAGGTACGCAGTGGCCGTGCTTGCACTGTCTGGCACCTGTCTGTCCACGCTGTACGTCTGGGGACAACGATGCTGTCAGCTGTGCTCAGGGCAGAGCCCAGTTGGTACTCAGGACTGGCCCTGTGCCCAGTACCCCTGTGCCCTTCCTTAGGCCCTGGCTCTCCTGGAGGCTCCCCTGGGTCACAGTGCCCTCCCTGCCCCTGCTCACCTTGGACAGCGCCATGTACGGTAAGTGATCCATGGCCAGAGGCATCTCTGGCCCCAGCTGGCCCTGCATCTGGCCCTTCAGGATCCTGGTGGCGGTCACTGTGGGTACGCCCATCCCTGAGGAATAGATGTGTCAGGCTGGGCCCAGGTCTGGCCCGGACTCTCAGCGGGGCCCTGCACGCTCACTCACCGTCCCCCAGGAAGATGATGAGGTTCTTCGCCGCCGTCTGAATGGGCTGCAGCTTCCTAGCGGCTGCCAGGGCCTCAGCTGCCTTTTGGTTCCAGAAGGCCGGGTTTTGCTCCTCCACTGCCCAGGGGAGATGCGTTGGGTCAGCCCGGGGCAGGGAGGCCCATTGGGTGGCTGGCTTTGTGGAGGACCTCATTACCTGGGATGATGGCGAGGGCCAGCTGTAGCCTGAGGCCCAGCAGCAGCAGCAGCAGAGGCAGCAGAGGCACCTGAGCTCCCCGCATGTCGGGGACAGTGCTGGGTGCTGTAGCTGGGACAGCAGTGTGTGAAGGTGACACCAGTGGGGAGCAGCTCCAGCCCAGGCAGTCATGGCTTAAATAGGGGGAGACTTTGTTCCCTCCTCTCCTCTGGGTGGCCACACCAACCCCGCCCCTGCTCTGAGCCAAAGCCCTACACAGTAAGGGGGGGCGGGAGGGGCGGGCAGCCTGGCGAAGGGTCCTGAGGCTGCTGGGTGGGCCCAAGTGCCCCTTGCAGGGCCACCCACCCTCTGATCACACTCTCTTGGGGGCCCGTCCGTACTCCCTTCACCTCTGCTTTCATTATTCCCGAGCCAGCCGGGGCAGCCTCTGCTCTGGATGCTGGAGGGAAGTGGGGCTGGGTGTGGCCTTCGGATGCCACGAGCCCCCTGCGTGAGGGAACAGGGCTGCCTTGCCACTCACGTGGCCCCTCCTCAGGCTTAACCTGGGCTGGCCTTGCAGGCATGGGGCTGGGAGTGACTGCTGCGAGAGGGGTGGGGCTGATGGGGACCCTATGGTTTGGTGGCCTGGCTTTGTCTCTGGTCACTGTAAGCCAGGCTGGGCCAGGCTTGCCTGTGGTTGCAGCCAGTGTCCCAAGCCAGCAGATATGAGTGGCCCAAAGGCTTTTGCTCAACAGGCTGAGCCCTGCTCCCTTTGACAGGTAGGTGGACAGCAGAGGGGGTTCTCTGTCCTCCACAGGCCTGCTTCTGAGAGTGCGTCCGCAGGAGTTCAAAGCAGGGAGTCAGGCACTCACAACCGTGCACACCTGTAATCCCACCTATTCTGGAGGAGGGGCAAGAGGATTAAGTTTTGCCAGACCCTGGGGTGCACCTCGTTGCTCCCTGAGTTTGATCCCCAGTACTAAAGGAAAAAAAAAAGAAAAAGCAAGGGGCGGGGACAGATGTCAGTAGCCCAAGATCAGAGCAGCAGGATTCACAGAGGCCAATGCTAGGTCAGGAAATGGTTTTTAAGTGTGCCCCCAGGGATCATTTTTTGGACACCCGGTCCTCAGCATGGTGACGACCTTGGCAGGGGACTCCACGATGGAGGGCAGTGGGAGGTGACGAGGTTCTTTGAGGTGGTATCATTAGAAGGGACAAAGGGGGGAGACAGGTCTTCCTGTCTGGTCCTGCTAGATGCCTGTGACCAGATGCTTCCACCATGGGCTGCAGCCCAGGGAGCCCTCATGACAGTCAAGTGCACATCAGTGCCAGGTTGCCAGTCCCACAAGGACGAGCACTGCACGGCACCACCTCGACACAGTGCTGGGAGTGTGAAATTCCTAGAAGTGAGGGTGCCGGGGCTGGGAGGGGAGACAGGGAGTTGCTGTTTAGCAGGTGCAGGGTCACGGTTCCGCAGATGACAAAGATCTGCAGGTCTGTCAGCACACAGGTTTAAAAATAGACCTTGGGGGCTTTGCTCCCCTCCCGCTCCCCAGTCATCATGCTGTGTTAGGAAACTCTCCAAGTTTACAAAGAAATGCCTTTACTTCCCTATACCCATTCCAAATATCTGTGGGGTAGAGAGTGATACTTTGATCCTTAATACAGTTTGGAATGAGGAAATTGAGGTCATTAGGATTTTAATCTCCTTAAATGTTTCTTTATTTCAGGAAAGCAAATTCCTTGGCTAAAGGTCAGAGGTGATTAGCTACTGGGCCAGCCCTTAATCAATTGATTGTTTCTGTTTTTTCTTTCCGTTTGTTTTCTGTTTTCTTTAGCCGGCCTACAAGTTAAAGGTCCAGGGCTCCATCCGACCCCACTCAGCCTTCGCAGGGCCACGCCACCCTCTCTTAAACTGGAACTTTGGGTCACCGGCCAGCCACAGGCAGGCCTAGAGACAGGCTGGGGAGCAGCCTTGCACGCTGGCTTGCCTAAACTTTTATCGTCTCTGATGAGCGGTAGCAGCCTGTACTCTTTGGGGTTTGCACACATTTTTTTGTTCAGCCTCGTTGCCTGGAGACCAGTAGCCCCTCTTCTTGCTGCCAAGCCATGTTGCACTGCTCAGCCAGTTCCAGGTTCCGAATGCTCTTTGCTCTGTTCAGCCTTGGCAGGAGCCTGGAGATGCCCAAGACCATGGTAATGCCGCCAGATGTGTAGCGCCTTCTTCACACCTCTACAGCTCGCTCAGTCGATGGGTTCTTTTGTCCTTGGAGAAATATCCAGGGATGTCATGAAGTAAGCACATTGCCTGACATCTTGGCTACCAACATAGTGCCCGCTCTCCTCCACGGGAAAGCACGCGGTGTATGACCAGTGCGCCCTGCCACCCCCTGGCTGAACAGCAGCGTCTGTGCACATTCAAGGTCCGTCAGGTGGTGAAAACACAGCCCCCACAATTCGTATTATCTTCCTAGGATTACCGATTTGTCGATCCAAACATGGGCTATGAGCTATTTTAGCACGTGTAAGACAAAAATCCTCACCAATACTTTTTTCATAACATGAATCATTCTGTCTATTGTACGATTACTCACAGAGCACAGGAGTTCTTAAAAAGTACAATAAATGCATTTAATACATGTTTTATATGACACGGGCTTCAGAAATGAGTCAGGGGAAAGTGTCGCATTTTATGTTTGTGTTTGGTGAAGGACAGAGGCTCAGGAGCTGCGTGGTCAGAGGAAAGGATGAGGCAGGGACACCGACTCATCCTGGTCGCTGTGTGACCTTTTGTCCTCCGGGTGTGGTGTAAGAGGCCCTGGAAGGAGGGTCCTCAGGGAGGATGGCAAGGCAAAGAGTGACTTTTTTAGCTTTTATGGTTCCTTGAGGGAAAAAGGGTCCTAGTTTCTTTGACCCACCCTGGGGCTGAGGAGTGTAGAGGGATTTTTTGTTTGTTTTGTTTATTTGTTTGGTTTTCAGAACTAGGGAGGGAACCTAGGACTTTGCACATGCTAGGCAAGAGCTGTACCACTGAGCAATGTGCTCAGCTCTTTTAATTTTTGAGACAGGGTTTTGCTAAATTGCTCAGGCAGGCCTCAAACTTGTGATCCTCCTGCCTCAGCCTCCAGAGTAACTGATATTATAGGTATATGCCATTGTGCCCAGCACAGGAGTGCAGAATTGTAAAAACGGAAGATTTAAGGACTCAAGAAGGACCAGACCTTTCCTAAGTCCACACTTATAAGAATTTACATAGATTAACAACATTGCCTTTGTTTTAGAAATGCATTTCCTCATGACATAGTGTTTCCATGTTTATGAACAGACCCACAAGGGTTTAGCTTCTCTACACTGCAGGAAAACAATATGTCAGGGTGTATACTCAAATTTTAGATTCCGTAATTAATTTTTGAGGGTTTTGTTTTATTTTGTTCTATATGTGGTGTTGGCATTGAACCCAAGGCTTGGCACACATGAAGCACATTTTTACATGGAGCTATTACCTTGGCCCCAAGGGTTCAGTATTTTAACTCATTCCAGAATAACTCAGGGTTTTCATGAATATTTACTTCTTTTTTTCTCTTTCTTTCTTCTTCTTTTGTTTTGTTTGAGACAGTGTTTCTCTATGTAGTCTAGGTTGGCCTTGAACTTGTCATCCTCCTGTCTCAGCCCCTTGAAGGCTGGGGCTACAGGCATGCACTGCCACTCCCGGCTTAATTATAGCATAATGTAACTTTGAGACTTCAAGTCACTGGCAAAGATTTTTGAATGGTAATAAAAGTTCATTCACATATTTTCTGTTGTTTGCATTCATCTAATTTACTTGTTCTTACTCACTTAAGAAAGCTTGCTGTGGAAGCTCAGCTAATCCATCCCCAGTCCACATCGTGGTATAGAGTTTTTTGCATGTGGATTACTTGGAGCTGAAGGTGCTTCAGTAACAGCAAAATGCAGAGACTCCCTGGGTGTCTGCTCCCCCACCCAAAAGTCAGTCCTCCGGAAGGGACTCAGCTAATGTCAGTCTTTTCCCTGTAATGCCATTCTGTATGTTTTTATTTTTGTTCACAGCATATGTATTAAAGATGTCAGTGAGATAGTTTGTATATAATAACCAAATCTTGGAAACAGCCCAAATGCCCATCAATTGATGAATGAATAAAGAAGATGTGATTTTTTTTATGCAATGGAGTACTACTCAGCCATAAAGAAGGTTAAGCTTGAGACATTTCTAGCTAAATGGATGCACATTGTGGCCATACTCTTAAGTGAAATAAATCAGATACACATGTAAATACCACATTGTCTCTCTGGTGTGGGAAACCAAAAGTGTAAATAAGGACCAAAATAAATAATAGATACTGTGAAATAGGAAGAAAATATTCGCCGAGCACGAATGTGCTGGTGCACGCCTGTAATCCCAGCACTCAGGAGGCTGAGGCAGGAGGATTGCTGCAAGTTCTAGGCCAGCCTGGGCTACAAAGTGAGTTCAAGATCAGCCTGAAATGTGTAGCAACATCCTGTCTCAAAAAAAAAAAAAGACCAAAAAAAGGAAGAAAATGTTTAAATGGGAAGGCAAACTGGGGCAAGGGGTGGGGGTAGGAAGGAAGGTAGAAGAAAAAAATGAGAATAGAAGGAAAGAATGGAAACAAAGCTTTTGTAAATAAGGAGGGGAGAGTGGCTGAAGGAAGGGGAAGAAAAAGAATCAAGATGTGTCATGTACAGGTGCAAATGCCCTTTGGTGAGCATGATCGCTGTGACACGGTCATTGTGTGTGCCCATCATGTACCAACAAACTTAGTTAATACAAAATAAGATGCTAGGTGTAGTGGCACACACCTATAATCCCAGCATTTGGGAGGCTGGGGCAAGAGGAACACTGTGAGTTTGAGGCCAGCCTGGGCTACAAAATGAGTTCAAGGCCAGAATGAACTGCACAGTGGGGCCCATCTCAAAAAGATGAAAAATAATTATTCAGAATGAAAAAGGGAAGAGGAACAAGAGAGGGGGAGGAGGAAAGGAAGGAAGGAAGGGACAAGGAAAAAAGAACAGAAGGGGAACAATGGAACGAAAACTTTTGTAAATAAGGGGAAGGATGGCTGAAGAGAGGGGAAGGGAACGGGAAAGGAGGAGAAGCAAGCCATGTCACATACAGGCACACACTCTCTGTGATGAAGGCGATCATGATGTATACCTAAAATGGACCAATAAAATGAAAAAAGAAAAAAATATCAGCCAGCACGTTGGAGCATGCTGCCATACCTGCAATCTGGGAAGCCAAGGCAGGAGAGTCACAAGTTGGAGCACAGCCTGGGCAACTCGCTGATTTAGCAAGACCCTGATTCAGAATAAAAAATAAAATAGAAGGTCCTGGGTTGAAAGTAAGTCCACTGAAAACACACACACACACACACACACACACACACACACACAGGCACAGAAGCAAAACATCTCAAAAGCTAAACATGTCCTTGTCTCTTCTCCTTAGTGCCGTGACTCGCATCCATTAAGCACTTACTTTGCTGTGTGTGTATTTTCAGTGAAC
The DNA here is from genome assembly GCA_004027595.1 of Dinomys branickii. Lineage (NCBI taxonomy): Eukaryota > Metazoa > Chordata > Mammalia > Rodentia > Dinomyidae > Dinomys > Dinomys branickii. The sequence goes on from PVLD010008044.1 coordinate 82,876, forward strand.
TTAGTCGCATGACCTTGAACATCTAGGAGATAACGAGCTTGTTCAGACACATCATAATAATGCTGGCTGCTCTACTGATTTTCTTGTTTTCTTTATCATCAATTTAAAAATTAGCTCAATTACCCAAGATGGATCCAAATCACATGAACTAAAAGACAAATGGGCTAGTGTATCACTTCACTTTTTGATAGTATAATTAAATACCAAGAGCTTGATGATTTATAAAGAAAAGAGATGTGTTTAGTTCAGGATTCTGAGGGCCCAGCGTGTGGTGCTCATGTCATCTTGCCTCTATTGAGGACCCCATAGCTGATGGCACCACTGGCCTCACGGTGACAGAAATATATTCAATTGTTTTTTGAGATAAGAGTCTTGCTCTGTAGTTCAGGCTGGCCTTGATGATCCTCCTGCCTCAGCCTCTCAAGTGCTGAGATTACAGATGTGTGCCACCATGCTTGGCCTTCTCACCTCTTAACCTTTCCCACTGAGGACCAGACTTCTAACACAGGAACCCTTGGGGGTACACCCATACCATATCCAAACTGTAACAGAAAACGCCCCCCTACCAGCCAGTATACTTCAGTTTCTGGTAATAGTTTCTGTTCCAGTTCCAGTTGCTTCTATCAGGTTAATAATACCCCTTAGTTATTGCAGACTGATCAGGTCTGCAATCTCCCAAATGAGTGTATAGTGAAGACCAAACAAAAAAGAGGCAAATGGAATGATTTCAGGGCACCAGGAGGATCAAAGTCCTCACAGAATTTGAGATTCACTTGGGGCTAAGAACAAGACCTTCTCTGGGTGGCCATATTTATTTAATTATCAGAAGAAAGGAGGGGAATACTTAAGAAGGGTGGAACCACTCAAAGACTTCTCCAAGTAAGGTATTGAATTAATCCACCCAGGAGAGAGATGCCTGAGGTTACAGTCTTTATCTAGTTGAGCTGGATCCTGGTGTTCTTGTTTTATCCTTTGAGGCTTTCTGGCTTCATCCACCATTACAGGCCTCAGTAGGAACCAATGACTCACAGAGGTTCACTTACTATGAGTCCACTGTCCATTTCCAGACAAGTGGCCTAGACTTTGGACAGACTCACAAATAAACATGGAAAGCCCTTTGGTTAATTTAAGTCCTGCCTGGGGCTGCTTCGTAGTGGTCTCCATCAGCTTCTGTCTCTTAGAAATGGCTGGTCACTGTAAAGCATATGCACATTGTATAAGCCAGTCCCCAATTGACAAGCCATTCTGCTTCTGTACTTCCTGTTTGTTTATCCCATATAAGCCTTAGATCACCAGAGATTGGGACCTGATATTCTGGGAATAATCTTAATCAGTGGTCATTGATGTAAATAAATCTGCTTCCAAATTCTGGGTGTCATTTTGGTGTTTCAAATTGCCGTTGTATCAGGTGCATTGGCCAGGAAGACCAGCTGTTGCTGACCTCTTTGGTCACTAGTTGTGGCCCTTGTGAACAGAGCAAAGACCTCTCCAGGTCTCAACAGGAAGGCACATCCTTGAGATTTCTTGAGTCTCCTTTGAAGTCTGGAGGAGGATTCCTTCCTCCCAGCTCAAGTGGCTCATGTCAAACCCCAAAAAGAGGAAGATGCAATCTGTCTGTCTGTCTTCTGCCTCTTGATTCTGGGAAGATCCCCAGGGGCACCCCAGTCAGTCTGTCAGTCCTGCTTCATTGGAGCAGAAGAGCTTGATCAATTCTTATTAGTTGAGGCCACCCTCAAAGGATGGGGCCTGGAGCGTCTAACCTCTGAGTGCCTGATGAATGGGTGTGTGAGAGTGGCACAGACAGCGTAAGCAACAGGCTGCTGTGTCTGTGCACCGAGCCTGGGCAGCAGTGGTCATGGTGGCTGACTGGGTCCTCACCTGCGGTTCTGTGGCAATCAACATATGGCATAATGGAGGCCTTGCACCCTCCTTAGCTAAGTCATGCCTAAGTCCCCATGAAAGCCATGGCCTGGTGGGCATCTGAATGGTGTCTCTCTGAGGGGCACCCACCCTTCATCTGTTGTGCCATTGCGCAAGGGTACAGAACACACATGCAGGAAGTCAGAGATGGGAATTAGTCCCTGACTGCAGAAAAAAGGGCTTTTACATAGTCAAAAATGAAACCAAACCTCTCCCTGCATCTCAAAGAACAAAAAGGAAAGAGGCTGTTTTTCCTGAGAATCCGCCCTGGCCCCTTGTTGGCCACCACAGCTGCTGCCAACATTTATGGCTTCACTCCCCACTCCCAGTTTGTCTACCTCCAACCAAGTGAACTAGTTCCAGCTGGCCATTGCCTGCATTCAGCCACAGGGGCCCTCCCTTCAGAGCCTTCTGCTTATGTACCTACCCTGGTCAGATGATGTCATCTAACGCCCACCTGAGATGACTGTTAACAGTTCCTTCTCAGTTCCACATTTTGACTGAGGAAAACTGGACTGTCAGCTCTGATGAATGAGTTTCCATGGCTGGGCATGGTGACACTCAGGAGGCTGAGGCAGGAGGAATCCTGCAAGTTTGAGGCCATCCTGGGCTATAAAGTGAGTTCAAATACATCCTGAATTGCAGAGTGAGACCCTGTCTCAAAAAGAGAGAGAAAAAAAGGTTGCCTTGCCTAGAAACAACACAATTGTTATTATTTGTGCCTGGATGTCCCCTCAAAGCCTGATGCAGTCATGGGGTGGGCTTCTAGAGTTTTTGATTGAGCCACTGTCCAATGCTGGGATTATGGATGTGAGTGCTACACCTACCCTGGGGCAGGGAGCCTGCGTACAAGGGAGGGAAAGAGGCTGCTCCTGCTGCTCCTCTCTTGTGCTCTTGCCATGAACTCTTGCCCTCTGTCATGTGCCACCCTTCCTTGGAGCCAGTCAAGTATGGACTGAAACCTCCACAAACTGTGAAGCAAACAAATCTTTCCTTCCCTAATTTCGAGTGTCAGGTATTTTGTCTCAGCAACAAGAGGAAACTAACCAAGACACCAGTCGGGCACTTTTCAGGACATCTAAAGGGGGTGGCAAGGAGACCATTAATTACTGTTACTAAGAAACCTTATTGAAGAAAAAGCACCTGATGTCTTTTTTTTTTTTTTTGTAGGGAATTAGTACTGGATGTTGTATTACATAGTTATGTTCACATTAGTTAACACAAAAACATTAAAGGAAATACCAAATTATAGAGAAGATAGTAGGGAATTTGCACTGGATGCTGTATAATATAAAGTTATCTTCACTTATGTTAATACAAAAACGAATGAGGAAATACAGAATTATAGAGAACATAGAAGGGAATTAGCTCTGGATGCTGTCCTACATAATGTTACCTTCACCTTTGTTACTCAGTTTCACAGATGATGGCCCATTTGATCATTCAGTTTTTCTCCTCCCTCATCTCCATTGCCCTACCACTCAATCATTCATCTTCCCTGTGATAATAACTGTACTCCTGATTTATCTATATCCTTGGACTCTCGCCTTGGGAAGAGATATAGCTGCCTCAGACTATACTATAACATACATGGGTGTATACAAACTGCCATGGTTGGAGGTGGGAAAGCACATATGCTCACAGCTGACCGCCTGGCTCCACCCTGTCCTCATGCTATGGGTGGGGGTGGGTCCAGTCCATGAGGTGCCCTGTGGCGCAGCCGCGGGGCCCACAGCGGATCATCCGTGGGGCCCACTGCGGAGCAGCCGCGGGGCCCACTGTGAAGCAGCCGTGGGGCCCACTGTGGAGCAGCCGTAGGGCATGTGCCCCCATTGGGGCGCCCTCTGTGACCCTTTTGGCTCTGTCCCATTGCCTTGATGCCAGAGGCCCTTTCTTCTCCTCCCACCTCCTCCTGATCTCCAGCATTACCGTTCCCCACCCCTTGCAGCTGGGCAATGGGTCTCCAAAGCTGAAGCTGCGAATGCCGAAACGAGGGCGTGGGCCAAGGGTGTGCTTGGAGCAGCGACCTCCTCCCTCTCTGTCTCGTCTCCTTTGGACTGCGCCATG